>JPJZ01001216.1:0-112462 GCA_000750815.1 Pseudogymnoascus sp. VKM F-4516 (FW-969) | reverse complement strand
AGTTAGGGGGTGGGGGGAAGTATTGTACTCTACTTTAGGGTACCGCTCGCTGACAGGTAGAGTACAGGGGGTCCTCGCTTCCTGTCACCGCGGACATCGATGTGCTGGACCGTACGTTGTCCATCTGTCAGATGCTTCCTCATCCTTCATCGTCGATTGATTGCTCACCACATTCTTCTAGTATACACCCCACGGAACTCGTCGATTCAGCCGTCTTACTGTGGAAAGAGCTGGCAAGGATTCCGTCCATGCCATGAAGCAGCGTATTGGCGACCGATCCCTCCACGGCTTTGCTTTATCATCCAGCGCCAGCGCCAGCCCCTTGTCTTCAGTAGCAGCCCCCAACCATGACAGCCCCAGTCCTCGTCTCACCGATATCCTCCCAACCCTCGCCGCCACGGGCCACAGACCCACCGCATCGCGCATGGTAGCAGCATCGCCAGACACGCGAAGACAAGGCGGCCGCACTAGTGCCGCCATGCCGACGCCACATAGGACAGGGGGAAGGGACGACGAGAGTGGGGGGCAGATGGGGAAACACATGCAGGTGAGACGCGCCAACGATGCCGAGCTTCGTCGGGGTTTCCGGTTTCAGCGCATCGTGTGCGCTGAGACGGGAACGTGGAGGGGCAGAGGGGCATGGAAGCGACGGGGATGGGCGATGGAGGATGAAGGATGGATATTTGCTTCTTTGCGTTTGCTTTTTTGTGGGTTTTGTTAGCATTGTTAGCAGTGTTTATAACTGTATATGCGATAAGGTTCGTGCTTCTGGATGCATATTGCGTCGATGGCAGCGGCGATGGCGACAGAGTGGGCGAAGGAGCCGAGCCGGTCGAGGATCCACCTGGTGAGATGATGGAGTTGTTGTTGGGCTTCATGGTCAACACGAACGAGGCGCATAAACACAACTCTACATAACTGCATACGTGCATACTTGCAATACTGTTTTGCACACTGCGCATGGTGTTTTTGGCAGTACGGAAAGCGTGGAATCAGTTGCATGCTGAGAACGGACTCTCACTTTCACATGCCAGCGAGGTTGAGTGGTTGTACAAGCACAGGGATGGAGCACAGTACGAGAAGAGGAAGACAAATGGCCCGCAGATGTTGTGGAGGTGGTCTGTGGCGTGTGAATTGATTGCAGTACTCTTGTGATCGGCACCCGGCGGTTTGCGGTCAAAGACCAACTTTGCCGTCGTCTCATCTTCAGCCAGTCAAGTCTCTCAGCACTGGTTAGTACTCGAGTATGGCATACCGACGATATATCCCCGACAAGTAAGTGAGCTTCGGTGTATTATGGTACACAACCAACGTATCTATAGCACCACAGTTGCTGTTGAGTTATTGCTTATTGATTATTGCTGCTGTACTGGAGACTTTTTATCAATCAACACCTTCCTTCCCCTGTCCTCTGCGTTTCCCGTCCTACCATCTGACTACCGTCCTTCCAACAGCAGTAGTAAGTTGCATAATTTCTCACTAACCAACTCCTCTTGTCACCACATCTGCCCTGCTCTAATCCACATTCAACAAACTCTCCCGCCAAGCCTAAGATTCATAATCACCCGCCCTGATGAGGTAATAGCCTCGCCGTCCCGTCCTTCACAAGGAAGAACCCTTTCTCGAGATACCCTCGCACACAAGTAGCCGGTACACGCCTCCGGCCAGGGCCAGGTACAACGGCGGCGGTGGCAGGATTGATCTTACGAACGGGCCTTGCTCCTCTCTTCCCCAGGGGTAGCGTGGTTAATAGAAGCCGAGGAACTACCAGGGACTATGAGGAACTAGGATTAGGCCTTAGGATGAGATAGAGGGATGGTAGGCTAGTGGCATCAAGTGAGTGGGACGACGCTATTCCCCGCATTCAAGTCTGAAGCGGCCGTACACCAGTCTACCGACTTCTTCAGCCCACGAAAGGGTTGAAGAAGACTGATCGGCGAACAGAAACAGGCAGACACCAGCCAATATCGCTTCAACCTAACAAAGCGCCTACTCGCCGTCGCCGTTCCAGTAGCAACCTCTCCACCACTCTCTAGGTCGCTCCTGCCCAGCCGCATTATCACGCGTTGCTTCACTCGCAGGTGCTTGGTTCGTGATCCCAGCCTCTCCCAGCCCCGATCCCACTCGCGCAACCAGGTTGGCGACAAGGAACTTGGCGGTTGGCAGAACGATGTCGATCGGTGTACCTGATCTGCAGAACTTTCTAGCTCGTCAAAGGCCCTCTATGAGATGCGTGGGGTATGAGACACGCATCCAGTGTGCGGGATTTTCTGGCTCCCATCTCGTTGCCCTAGGTATGAAGATGGCTTGCAGATAAGAACGATTTTTAGCTTGTGAAAAGAGTTGCTTTTTTTTCGTTGGTACGTGCAGCGGCACGGGTTGTGCGTAGGAGGAAGGTGGATATGGCTGGCCGGCCGGTTCTTGCCGACGATGGCGGGTCGACGAGTTGTCTGCCCTAAAAATAGGAGGCATCGGTACGCCATATCTTCCTCTCCTTCCCTCCTCGACACCTGAATTGCCCGGCTCTGGAGGCGAGAGACGATCCCACCTTGAGCGGCAAACGCTCTGATTCTCCCCCTGGGAAAATCATACATCGAAATGCCAGAGGGTCTGATTCGCCTGTTCGCCTCGATCCAAATGGATGCGATTTACGTTGCATATTAGCTCTGATACGGCAGGAGCAACAGCACTGCCAAGTGGAGATTTTGGTCTCGCTTCGCACTCGAACATGAATGGCCCAACGGAACCTTCGCGAGCGCGCTTTGGGCTATGGTGGTGGTGAGCAAGTTCTCAACTCAAATGCGGGGCGCCAGGGCGGAACGAAGGCTTACCCCGCATTTTTGGTGGAGGGATGGGAGCCGCAACGGCTGCGGGAGAGGGGCGCGTTGGTTTCAAGCATCCTCGTCTTCTCACAGGGGCGAGTAGGCTCTGGTTCCCAGCCTTATGTGTGTCACTTTCTATAAGGAAAGGGGTTATTGACGAATCCATTGGTGATCTCGGCTGTTATTGGCTTTTATTTGTCGTTGGTTTTCAATAGCAAACTTGACGGTATGAAGCGGGTTACGCTGCCGCCGAAGCTAGCCGTTCATCACAGATTTTTCCTTGTGGTTTTCTTCTTCTATTTCCCTCAGGCTTCTGCAAGTGCAGAGTAAGCTCCAGTACCAAGCCACAAGTTTGTATACCTATTTGTCGTGTTTACAGTCACATACCCTACACTTCCCCGCACTATCCGGATGGACATGCCGACGGTCTGGGGAAGGATGGAGGGCTACGTGCAGTAGTGTGGACGAAGAGTCTGAAAAAACGGTTGAGGATCTCGTGCGGTGGGTCTGGGGAAGCTGGACGTGGGGAAGACAGATTTTGCAAACACGTCTACGACAAAGAGATGTGGGTTAAGGGGCGAGGTAATTTGCCACCATATTGATTGATGCAGCTAAGCAGGTTCTGCAGTCTGGAATCACATCGCCAGATCGGTATTGGCGTTATGTGGTATAGGGCATCATTCTGTTGAGGGGGGCCACGGGACTCGCAGGACAGCCCAATATTAGTTTGGCTGCAGTTGGAGCGTAACGGCCGTAGGGGTTGTGCTTGTCTCATTACGTGTGGGGTTTTTTGGACCTGCGTTTTGCTTCAAGCATTGATTCCTGCTCATGAGAAGTATGCATTGTCATCTGGAGAGGATCATCCCTGTACACATGAACAGGTGGTCAGTGGGCTACACATATTGATATGTCGGTAAAGAGTCATAAATTATTGCATGGTTTTACCACTGCCTTCTACCTGCCATATCTAGCAGGCACATGTCAGGTAATAATAGGGGCAACTCCAACCGCAGATATCAAGCCGATATCTAACAGAAAGTGACAAAAGAAAAAGTTCCATTGTGTTTGCCTTGTTACAGCAAGCCTCCTCATAGCCCCCGTTGCGTTGGTTTCATGACCTTTCGACTTTTTCATGGTGGAGACCCCGAAACACCAGAACCGCCTCATCCACTCTGTCGTTCTCCACGCCGTTTGCCCCGACGTAGGCGTCGCATAGACTTTGAATCACTGAGGAAATCCAACGCAGCAACTCGGTATCGCAGACACTTGCCAGTTTGGGAGCCCTCTCTTGGGCCTGGGATCAGGAGAGCGGGTTAAAGCACAATCCGCCTGACAAGATGAAGTCAACGGGGAACCTCTCTGTGATTATATCAGCTGCCGCATATCCGGGTTCAAATGAAGTGAATACGCTCTGTCCCATCTCCAAACAATCCAAAAACAATACTCGGGCTTGAGTCCTACCTCCCACCCCGACTTGTGACGCAGTTACTCACCTAGTTATTCTTTAGGCTTATCAAACAATAAATTCCCAAGGACGAGTCAGTTCAACACATGCACTATAAATATAGCACTTTAGAGTCTCGGGCTTCAAACTCTTAATAGGGTCGGTGGACATGCTTTGGAGGGTGGCCTTCGTTGTCGTTGGGTTAATGAATATTCCTCTTTTGTTGAAGGCTCTCGAAGCATTGCGGTCGACCCCATATTCTCGCCGATGCTGGATTTTCCGTCTAAAACGAACTAAGCATGAGTTAATACAGTCTGGTCAACGCGTTCGCTGCTGTCACCCATCCATTGTGACCAACATTATTAGACAAGATTCCCAAGGGATACAAGTCCCAAGCCATCGCAAAATGGTGCTGTTGCTATTGCCGGATCATTCGCACTGTCGCTACTTCCACCACCATCATATGCAATGCGCCATTGTCGTCGTTCTCGTTGCCCTTCTACTCTTGTCGCTGGCAGTCGTCTGTGGCGCCAGGGGTCGTCATAATTCACAACACGTCCAATATGCCGACAAAGGATAACTCTGGACCATATCCGAGGGAGTCTTAAAAAATACTCAGAACTGGAAGAGATATTTCTACGTTGTCCTCAGCCCATTCCACATCGGCATCCAATGTTTTGCCAAATCACCTCCATGTGCAGCACTACAGATTTCGCTGGTCCACCCCACGTCGCCTCACGACTCCGAGGCCTAGCAATCGTGTTTCCTCTCAGTGAACCATATTCGCATGGTATCAAATCGCGGTAGTTCTGCTTCGCTTCGGTCTTGCCATCTCTACTTTAATCCGTCGTCTTTGAACAATCCCATCCCGTGCCTGTCAGCGCTTCAGAGTCCGGCGATTGTCGTCCAACTGTGCCCCTTGCTTGATAGGCGTTCCTGATCTGCCTCTAGCTCCTCCGCCTTTCATCCCGCGCCGTCAAACTCCGTCGTTGATAGACACTTCAGCTGTCACAATGGCGTTTCTGTTGTAGCCCCGTCGATCTTTCGAAGCAGTCACTGCTGCACGAGCCCACATAGATAGGACATCATAAGAACCCTCGGGCGGTGGTGCATACTCTATGTATTGATAGCCTGATAGACGGCCCGGTCTCCTGATAAGAGGGGGTTAGACAGTGTGGTCGAGCAACGTTACATGCCTACAAGAAGCCCACATAGAAGCCTTGGCTACGGTGAATTACTGCAGTAGTTTGCCCTGGACAACGCCGCCAGTCACATGTTGCCCGGCACTTAAGTACCTTATATTTTGTGTCTCTGGACAATTATACGGTGAGCAAGCGCTATACTATAGCTTGCTTAGAGCTCGGCAGTGGAGTCTCCAAGATTGTACTCAAAATTCAAGGGGAGGAGACAGTTCACGCGGGGTTGTGTCTTGGGTCTTATCTAATCTTTCAAATCTATATTTAGAGTTGACAATAAAATGCACGTGATGCTAATATAGAGCCAATCAAGATATGCATGGCATCGTAGACCTCTGTGAGCTTAAGGGCAAAATTGACGATGGGGATATCGCTGTAGGCGAATTCCAATAGATTTAACGACGAGAAGGATGAGAAGGATGAGAAGGACGAAGTTGTGGGTCAGTTGGAGGGCAGTTGGAGGTTATCATGGCATCTTAAAAACAGATATATGGGGTCAGTGACTATCAATCTTCGTTCAAGCACTAGCTCCTGAGATCGATGTTCTCGACCAGCGATGTTTGAACAATGGGTACCGTGCAGTCGTCTTCAAGCTTCATAGGTGTATACCAGAGAATACCATAAGCAATACCAACGTATTAAAGTATAATTGGTTTATAGTGGTATGGTAAAATCTGTTACATCTCTACCGGCTCCTGCGATATTCTCAAATCTGCTGCGCCTGATATTCTCCGCCATATACGCCCCCCAGAACTCAATACCGACTTTTCCTCCCAAGATCATGCACACACTTGCAGCGCACATGTGACGCCTACCTCGTAAATAATACCGCCGCAATCGTCCGAAACCAAACCCCGCACCAAACCCACATCTCACATATAAATCTTCGGGTCCATCGCCCCAATCTGCGCGCTCTTCGCCTCTCCCTCAAACACAAACTCGCTCACCAGCTTACCCGTTGCACACGAATTCTGGATGCCCCAGCACGAATGCCCCGTTGCCACTATCATCCCCACGATTCCCGTGCCGCCGATTACCGGACTGCTGCTGCCAGGTATAGAAGGGAGGTAACACGCCTGTCGGGCTGTGACCTCGCCTGCACGCAGCTCGTCGCTGATGGAGGAGACGTAGTCGACGACATCTTGGCAGCGGGAGAGGTCGCATTGCACGAGGTCGGCTGTGGAGGGGAGGGGTATGAGCTCGTCGCCTTCGCCTGTGTGATAATTAGTGGATGTCATCCATGGTCACTGCTCCATTACTGCTTCGCCAGCGTAGAATTTGAAGGGGGGTTATTATAGGCTTACCGCACGCATAGACTTCGCTATTTGGCCGGGCATATACCTCTGGATGAACTCTTCTTCCATGCTTCCGCTTCTTTCCATCCTGGGAGCCGAAATCCTTCGGCAACTCGATGTCGGTAAATAGGACGTAGGGGGTTACATTCGCATTGATTGTGACAGAGTGTGCTCTTAGTGCATCAACCGCCACGTCGGGAAATACGTGGCTACTCCACGGTCCCGCGGAAACCACCACATCGGTTGCTTGGATTGTATGGGTCTGCTTTGTTTGTCTGTCGGTGTATGTAACGCTCTTGGCATGTCCGCCTGTATAGTCGATCGAGTCGACATGCGCGCCAACTTTGACTTCCGCGCCTTTCTCCTGGGCTAGCTCTGCCATTGATGTTGTAAACTGGTATGGGTGGACTTGTGCAGTTGCATCCGCGTCGCCTATTGAAGAATAGTCCTTGAGTCCCTCGGGGATGAACCAGTCTAAGTCTTCAGGTATGCCCTTCTTCTGCAATGACTGTAGGCTTGCTTCATCTTGCTTTGGAAGCTTCTTCCATTCCGCTGTCCCCGTGTCGCTATCCGTCTTCGGTGTTTCCAATCGGTTGGACTGCGCCTTTGCACTAATGGAACCTGCCTGCACAGCTCTGTATCCCCATCTCTTCGCGCCATCGTGCTCGGCAGCTAACTCAGCATGGAGACGGAAAGATAGCGGGACAATGCTCGGGGGGTATGCCCACAGAGCCAAGAGACCTCCTGCTTTGCCGGATGCACCAGCCGCGATGGCTGTAGCTTCGAGGATTGTAATGGAGTGAAGCTTTGGATTAAAGGACGGGTGGCGGGTCAGAAAGTATGCACTGGGTTTATCAGCGTCTGGATGCAGCCGTCGGGTAGTTAAGCATGTTGTACCTGTCAATCTTCGGTCAGCGACTGCGCCTGCCTCGGCATTTGACTGGAGATTATCCCACCTTGTGCATCCAATAATTCCACCGCCTTGTCGTCACAACCGTCAGAATCATGTATTTGTGGTGGGTTGGCATCAGAACCGCAAGTTAGGGCGCACCTATGATGACAATATGCCTCTTTCCATCAGGATGAGAGGCCATCGTGGCAGCTTCGGCTTTGACAGCAACACAAGATTAAATCAGATGTAGCCGTGATGGCAAAAATATGAGTTTCCTTTGCGTCTTGCGTCTCGCTGTGTGTCTGTAATAACCCACTTGGTTGCAATACGATACAATGCTGTGTTGCAACTAAGTGAGGAGCCGCTGATGTCTCGAGATTTGTCAGCATGATGTAGTGGTCGCTGCGCAATAATTTTGGCGGGGTAATCCACGCCAGACCCCGCTTTCAATCGCACCACAATTCTGAGTATATCCGATTTTCTGGCTTTTCTCTTTGAGTCCCTCTCTTTTCATGTCAATAAAGCTATAAATTGGGAACTCCGACGAATCTATAGAGCCTAGAATTGCTGTGAAGTACGCCAGGGTAGCTTGGGATGGATATATTGGTCGAAATTTTATATCGTTCTTAAATATTCATAATTATATTCCTATCTAGAATAGTTTCACCTGACAACATTTGTTTACTATATTTACAACCTCGAATTCACCTTAGCCACCTCTTTGGCATGCTTGAAGATGAGAGGTATACTCTCTTTAGTGTCGTTGAGGTAAATTGTGAATCCATCGTTATGGTTGCACCCATTGCTCAGCCCACACACACCAAGTTGCCAGTATGCATCGCTCAGTTTGTACTCGAGAGATATCTTCTGCCATTCTCCAATGACAGCAACTCTTGTCTGGTTCGCAGGGACAGTTCTGTTGACGAATGCGAGGCGATCTTCTGGGTGAAGCCAGCCGTACTCCTCGAACAAGACAGGCTTGTTGAGTTTGATCTGCGCCTTTCCATGATCCGTCACCCATTTGTTGGCCCATTCTACTGTCTTGTCCCACCAGTCAGGGTACAGATGGAACGTGCCAAAGTCCATCTCTTTCAGCGCCAGCTCGTTATAAAAGTGCCCACCATCGGCACCCGCATAGGCCCAGTCCTCGTTACCTTCCTCGTAGAACTCGCCTTCTCCACCCCAAGTAACCATATGCTTCTTGTCGATTCCTTTGATAAATTTGCCCATATCAGCAATCCAGTCTGTCACCATCACATGAGAGCAGGTCGTGCCGGCAGAGCGAGGCAGATTCCTCGTTCCGTCAGCACCGCAGCGTGGCTCATTAGAAAGCTCCCACGCAAAGATAGCAGGAGAATCCTTGTACCGACTGACAACGGCAGCAGTATATTTCTTGAAGGCATTAACGATCTTGGGGCTGTGGAAAAAGTCATCGTGGTATTTCCCGCCAAGGTTGACCGTGTAAACATCCATGCCTCCGTAATCAGCCCAGTTGTTGGTCAAGGCCATGACAAGTTTAATGCCAGTTTCTTCAGCAATTTTCACCACCTTATCTAGGGCTTGCAAGCCATCGGGCCCGTAATTGATCGTTGCCACTCCGTCCTTGAACGACTGGAAATATATCGGGGACTCGCCGGCTCCTTCGCCTCCGTACATTGGTAGACCACCGGGAACATAGGTTGCGTTTTTGTCATTGAAAGCCCATGTACGCATGACTTTTAAGCCAGCATGTTTAGCTTGCGAGAGAGCGTTTCTCACATCTGACGGATTCTGTAGAGAGTTCAACACATTGCTCTTGGCAGGGGAGATGAAATTAGTAACTCACGTTAATAAATGGGAGCCAGTACGCGTTACTTCCAGCAAAGAGAAACGGTTTGCCATCTAACATGAACTTCGATCCTTCGGCGTAAGGGATGCCTTTGTGGTACTTGGGCTTTCCTCCGAAGGGCGGCCATGCTGGCCATGTTGGCGACGCTACGGTGCTCGAGGCCAGGAGGGCCAGAGCTACTCCGGTGGTGAGCTTCATGGCGGTTTCTCGGGCGAGGTCAATCGAGTCAGTAGGAATGAAGCTGTCTTTAGGAGAGTCCGAACAGCCAGACACAACAGCTTATATAGTGATGCCGTGCGTATCGGAACCCCAGCTCCGCCTTAAAGGCGACAAACAATGAGAAGGTCCCATCATATATCTCGCCCAATTGGCATTACGTAGCTATCCCGGAGGCGTTGGTATCCCAGCCAGGCACAGAGCACTTTGTTCTGCGGGGAGTCTCGTTCGTGTTGATCTGCATTGTCAAAGCGGGACACATTGAACAGCCAAGAATCGCAATTTCAGCATTATATAGTGCGGAGGGTAAGACGCCGAAGGCGCGCCAAAAGATTACTGCAAATTAATAAAGTCAACGTCTGCGAGTTTGACGCCTTAAGAGGCTAATTTATCCAAAGACTAGCTAGAATAATGTCCCTAGCTGACTATATTAACTTAATATTTGTTCTCTTTAACGGAGTTTGTTTAGGCCACCAAACCCAAACCCAATCGCAGCAGCAGCAACCGCAACAGCATTTTGAGCTCTGGCAGTGATTCGTTCACCTCGCCCAAGTGCTTGTGTAAACGTGGAGGTATTTTAAGTTATCTTCGTTAGAATATATCACAGTAAATTTATTATTTGCTGCCGCTATTGTGCGGTACTCTGCGAAAGGTGTTATCCCTAGTATACAAGGCGTGATGATACGCCAAAGGAGTACAGTCGCAGCGGCAGGCTTATATATAGATTCCATAGTGAGTAGATAGGTATTAAATATTATATGTACTAGCCTGTCTGTCAAATATTTCACATTCTACTTCGGGCACAAACGGCCAGTCTGTAAAGTCAACCAGTCCTCTTGGCCGGTAATATACCAGTCCTCGCTGCCAACGGCGGTAGGCGCCCAGAAGACACTCCATGGGTCTGTTGCCTTCTTGATGCTCACCAGCCTGTCATAGTTGGACCCAAAGAAGGCTTGTCCAAAGTTTGGCTCCATGACATCACCTTCGTTGAGATAACCTCCGCTGCCAGGGGTAATCTCGCGGAATCGAGCTCCCCAGTCGTTTGTTATCCTGTTATTGGCAAATTCCAGATCCTCCTCCGAGGCATCCGCAGCCCATCCGCCACCGAAAATTCCGTAGAGAGTGGCGTCACGCCACGCTGGGTTAACCGCGTTGGCTGGTGTGCCGGCCGGCGCGGCTCCATTGATGTTATACTGGATGAAGGCGGACCCATCCTCAATAACTGCACGGATAGTGGAGATGGTCTTATTCAGAGTCTCCTCATTTTCCCAGTTCTTGATAGGGAACAAGCGTGATGCGGTGCGCATGTTGATGTTGGCGACCGTCTCGACGGGGAAATGGGATGTCCATGTGTCGTAAAAGTTGTCATGCTCAAAGAACTCTGGCTCAAATTGAAGACCTAACGCAGTCCACTCATCAAATAGCGGAGTTACCATAGCCTTAAAGTCAGCAAGCTTCATCTCAGGTACCAGCCACGGCAACATGCTCCACATGTATCCGCCGTCAGGGCCACGTGGGAATACAGTGGAGTAGCCGTAGGTGCCCTTAGCGGCATAGCCTGGGAATTTACGCCAATAGGCCTCCATTACGGCCCAAAATAAGTCGTCCGGGACGTTGGTATCGGCACCACTCAAGATCGTGAATGTTACGCCGGAAAAGGGCATCTTTGGGTGGACCTTGACAGTCATGCTGGTTACCACACCAAAAGTGCCACCACCACCGCCTCGGATAGCCCAGAACAGATCTTTGTTGTTGTTTTCGTCAGCAGTGATAAAGCGTCCAGAGGGAGTTACAACATCGATGCTAAGGACCTGATCTGCTCCCATGCCGTATTTTGACGAAATTGGAGAGTGACCGCCTCCAGCAATGTAGCCACCAGTAACACCAACACCTTTACATTCACCGCCGACGGCAGTGACACCGTACTTCTTAGCCGCCTCGTATAAGTCAAGCACCTGGATACCAGCGCCGAGCTTGAACGCAGGTCCCTTGTACGATGGGGAGCTATAGCTTTTAATGAAGTTAATGCTCTTGAGGTTATGGGTCCAGATTGAGAGTGCACCAAAGCCCGTCGACTTTCCAAGGAAGTCGTGGCCGGTGTTGTGAACAACAAGGCGAAGGTTGAGGTTGCGGGCGAAGTTGACTGCGAGTTGAATCTGTGAGACTGTCGTAGCTTTCACAGAATAAGACGGGAAACCTCCTAACTCGCAGGTGCTTGTGTTGCCGGACTGCGGCATGCAAGTCATACCCTGGTAGAGTGGGGACATGACTGAGGTTGGGTCGCTAGCACTGCTCGGTGTTAGCCCATGCTAGCTCATCGGAATGGAGCGTGAATGGGAGAAGGTTGTGGTTTGAAGATCGGAGAATATGTAATATAGACTTACTGGGTAGCCGACTCTGTCCAGTGGGCAAGAATATCAGCGCACTTCGCAGCGTTATAGTGCTTGTTATTCTTATAACAAACAGCGCCAATCGGGACCGTCTCGATGAGCGCGCCTCCCGTTAGGATGTCAAACACTTTCCAGATGGGTTTGGACGGCCACAGAAGGTCACCAGGGGATGTCTTGCAGCGTTTGAACAGGGACCGCTTGGAACCAACTACTTCATCGGAGCTGGCAAAATTGAAAAGCGAAACGTTGCTGAGCTCCAATTCTGTTAGGTTTGCCAGGACTGCGTCCGTAAGTTGGAATTTTTCAGCCTCAGACAAAACAGACGCTGGGTCAGCGAGGAGCTGGGCTGCTGGAGCCACAGTTGTCTCATCAGCAGCTATTTGATTGTATTAGCATCACGGAAAACAAGGGGGCCATTGAGGACTGCATACGGATGACTTCGCCATTATGGATTACTGTCTGGGCGCCGACCAGGTTTGCGTGGGGAAGGGCACTCGCCAGAAGCAGCGCTCGAGCGAAGAATGAGATAGCCATGATGCCGTGAAGCTCTCACGAGAATGACAGAGTGAAGCAATCGTGAGGCATGTCGCCGTAATATATATTCTCGGGAAATCTACGGGCAATCTGCGGGCGTCCTAGTAGATCCCAGTCAATCCCGCGATACACACGTGGTATTTTAGATCAGCGGGAAAGATGCCTATCAAAAGTCTGCAATCTCCGGATTATGCCAAGTGGCCTAGCTTCTCAACGCGACTGCTCATCCCGTGCTTACCATCGTACTTGGACGCGACGACAAAATACCCAGTACTAGTACTGTATAATACGCACTACTAAGCATAACACGGTGCAAGTTATACCGAAATATACGAAGGATTTCAAAATTCAGGGGACCAGGGGGGGTCCGTTCCCCTGAAAGATGTGGCGGGTCTGCAAGGTTTGCAACCCTCGGGTCGCAACTCCCGCGTTGTTGTGCCCTGGTCCTGGGTCGCAACTGTTGGGTCGCAGCTGCTGGGTCATGTCCCGTTGGCTTCCTGAGCCAATGTGATGTTTGAAGAGCACAGGCACGAAATTTAACTTTGATGCACTTTGCAACCACTTTCCTCCGATAGAGTTTGGTCACTACCGATGTCTGTGGCCAAACCTTGTATTGTAAAGGCTGCGGTTTGTTAGCAATTTGACCCTTGCATATGTATAATGTGCATCCATTTAATGCCTACCGTGGCACGAGCTGTACTACTGCATAACGACCAGCTTTGCTTCAATTGTTCCGTTCAGCTCGGTCCATCGCCGAAGTTTGGTTTTGGGCGTGCAACTGCCGATCTCTAGGAAAGTTGGCAGGAGCGTTGTTGCCGCTCGGCCGCTCTGCCATCAGACTCGTCACGCTAGCGCTAAGACTCAACCAAACGCCGACTCCAGGCCTGAGCCAAACCACATGGAGTTATAAAAGCAGACATCCCTCTCCACTTCGCTCATTTGACAAGTCGTGCTAGCCCTGTGCTAATTGTGTCTAATGTGGACTAACAAGTCCCAAGAACGTCTAAAATGGTCTAATGAGACTAATGAGTTTTACGGAGTAATGAGGTCTGAAGTTGCGACTGGTGTCTGGCATATAGTCCATTTTGATTGGGCTACCCCGCAATACTTCAAATTCCATGACCATCCCATTGAGGGCTCAGGCCTCTACTGAGGGATCCAGGAGGTCGGTGCTGGGCGAAAGACGGGATGGAAAAAGGCGCAAAACAATCCTGCCGCTTTCCCTGGTAATTCGTTCCTCCAGGCAATTCAGCTCTCACTAACCACCAAGCCTAATTGCCTCCCTTAAAGCAGCATGGCGCAAATGAAGGCCATGGCGATGGACATGCCTCCGCTTCCTTCGCTCCTTCCCGGAGAATCTTTCAGCATCCCAGTCTAACCAATTCCATGGTGACTGTTACACACTGGTGCTCCTTGGCTCTCATAGAAAGGCATGATCGTCAGCCTTGGCCACTGCTCTAGAATGCGGAAATGGAGTGTTTTCCTCGCCCTCGTATAATAAGCAACTGAGATTTGCAACCGAAGAGCGTAGGGACCTTTGGCCTGGCAATCATTTCCATCTTCACTCGCCATGAGGGATCGACTCTGCACCGACACTAACACCTTATTTATCTCTGATCCCCACTGGCATCGGGGCCTTGCTCATCGTTATCACCAATCCCTCCCTGCGTCACCTAGATAGTGATGGCTGGTCGTTGATTTCCAACTTCACCTCTTGGATATACTACCTCCCACCGATTCTTGATGGTCCTGCCGATATAATGCATACTATCCTCCCGAGACGCCCTCCTCATGGAGATGTCACAAAAATCCCCACGCCGCCGCTGCAAGCTGCAGGACTGTTCATCAACTTTGTCTTTCCCGCCCTTGCACTGATTTTTGTGTGTCTCCGCGCCTATTGCAGAGTCAAAATCAAGCAATGGGGTGCTGGTGAGTGCTCCCACCTCGTTAGCCATGGAGACTTTAATGGGATATGTTCTAATGCTTGCCGAACTGCTAGATGATTATGCCATCGTTATTGCATTGGTACGTTGTGCTTGACGATGACTGTCCAGAGTCGTTCAATGCCCGCTTGAGAAAGGCGGAAATAGCTAATACCTTCGATAGATATTTTCACTTCTGATGTGTGGACCATTTTATATGTGTATGCATAGACTCCTGAAGCCAAAGAAGTGAACTGACATCATCGATCTCACAGACATTAAGCTCAACTACTTTGGATGGCGTGCGGTCAATGTGCCTGAAGATTTTGATCCCTCCCCTGGGATGTGGTGGTTCTATCTGGCTCAGATATTTTATAATCCCGTCCTTGCATTCGTCAAAGCCTCGGTTCTATTGTTCTTGCTACGCCTAGGTGGCCAAAAGAAGGCTGCTCGCTACGCCATATACGCCTTGTTTACTTTCAACGCCTTGCAGGCCATCGCCGTGTTCCTGGTGGCCACACTGCAATGTCTACCCATTTCAGCCAACTGGGATGCATCTGTAAAGGCCACTGCAACGTGCGTTGACGTGTCCTTTCACGTAACTATCTCGGCTTTAACTATATTCACCGATGTCCTGGTGCTTGTATTGCCCTTCTGGATTTTCCTGGGACTGAACATGCCCAATGCGCAAAAGGTTACAGTAATTGGTGCATTTTTGCTAGGAACCTCGTGAGTACCGCTTCCAACCCGCCCTGCACAATTTAGGAGCCTATGCTTATAATCATTCTTCATAGGGTCACTGTAGTGGCTATCGTCCGATTTGTCGAGTTGTACAGGCTATTCTACGTGCCTAATCCGGATGGGGATCCCTTCCACTCCATTGGAATCACACTTTCCACCGTGGAAGTGAACGTCGCCATCATATCCGCTACTATTCCCGCCTTACGACCTCTTGGCCGTCTCTTGATGCCGACCCTCTTTGCCGGCTCGAGCGCCAACTACTACAACACATCGAGGAGTGGCGGCAACTTGCGCAGCGACAACCCCGCAGTCTATAACCGCCACGGTACCAGCGTCAGCATAGCGATGAAGTCTATGCGTGATGGAACACAGTCCAAACATACGGAGTGCCGCAGCGTCAGCCCTAATGACAGCGAGGAGGAAATCATGACATACCACGGCATTGTAAAGTCAACAGACGTGCGCGTGCAATTTGATAGCGAGAACGATGACCGGTCATCATCTCGGATGTCAAACGATCACAAAGGAAGCAGGTATAACAGGGAGTGATGTGAGCATATACAGTTTTATTTGATCTGCAACAGATGATACCCAGTCTATAAGGACTCTTCGATTTGGGGTGAGGGGGGGCAAGGTTGACATGGGGCGGAGCAGTATACGAAGTCAGAGTCAGTTATACTGCGAGTACTAGTATATCACATGCTCTTACGTAGAGCATCTACCGTTATCAGTGGCTGTCCGTAGGCTGGACTATTATATTGTACCAACCTTCTTCTCCTTTGATTCTGCACACCATTGTTCGCGGCAGAATAAAGCCTTCGAACCAAGCCTGTCATATCATGGCAGTGCGGTGAGGGCATAGGGAAAGGGCATTACAGGTGTAAATAAGGTTATACTTGGCAATAACATCATGTGAGGCTCTAAACAAAATAGATGCGGTATAAACACTATATGCATTCATTACTATATGTATAAGAAAACTATAAAGTTTACATCGAAATGAGCAAGGGAGTCGCGGAGCAGCATGAGAGATATATACATATATTCTATTCTATGGCTGATATAGTCTAGTAACGCTCCATGATAAGCTGCGTCTTCAGGGAGTCCTGAGGGAGGAACCACCCCTTATCCTGAAGCAAGTCCATAAGTTGGCCTTGCTTTGTTGATGCATCACTGCTAGTATCGGTCTTAAAGGATGCCTCAACTATGTAGTCGATTCCTGATCCCGACGCAGCCTTAATTGGCCACACCTCAACGTACAACTTTACGCCGCTGAAGGTTCCCGTGGAGCGCTTGGCCAGCACAGGGCCGTAGATTCGAGATGTCTTCAGCTCGGTCGTGCCCCAGTTATCAGATGTCCAGTCAATGAACTTGTCGGGCGCATTATCGATGAGAATAGTCCGAGAATCTCCAACGTTGGGGAGGTCCATTCCGCTAGCACCTGAAGCGGTCTTGTCGTTGCTGAGAGAGAGAGTCTTCTTCTGATAGCCCCACTCGATCTGCGCCTCGTACTTGGAGGTGTTGGCATCAAACCCTTCAGAGTTGGCTTGGGTGAGTGCGCCATTAATATCATCGCCGTTGACCGCGTATCTCTTCTTGTACGTCAAATCGTAATCAGACTCGCCTTCCATGTTGCGGATACGTGGGCTCCACCCAGCGTTGTAGATCGTCTCGGCGTCATCGTCAAGGAACTGCACGTTCATCTTGGTTACGGTCGTTGGCATGGCAAAAGCAGAGAGCACCGCTGGTGTGAGCTTGAAATCCGATCCAAGTACTACAGTCGGGTCCATGAGGAGCTTGACCTCGTAGTTTGGCACCATGTTGGCCGCAGCAGAGGCCAATGAGGCCGCCGCCAGAGATACGGCGGCAGCGACAAAGAAGCCGCGCGAAGAAAAGCTCATAGTGGCTGCCATGGTATCCGATTTATTGCACTTGGAATAGCACGTAGAATTGAATGATATCGTGTGAGGGAATCATGGTGGAATCAAAGCACTATATATAGTATTGTGTCAAGTTGAAGAGGGTCAAACGCGCCATAACAAACGAGGAAATGATCTCTTACATTGGAACTCTGGATTTCATCCAGCAAAAGGAACGTTTTCCAAACTGAACAGTTGAAGTTTACTCGTCCTTGTAGAGCGTTATGATAATGCACGTGGGGTAGCGATGAGCACGTGGGCATGAGGCACGTGTTGGAGACGTTGAGCCACATAGGCCCAGCGAGAAAATAAGCGCCAAGAGCTGCAACTTACTAGGTAGAAACGCAGCTTATGCAGGTGATACTACAAGGTCTCTTTTAAGAAGGTAAAAATTGATGTTTTTGTTTATTCCTCTTTATCGTCGTATCCAAATCTCTGCTATTTGTCGAGCGATCCGGCTTCGTGCGTCAACTTCAGGGGTGCTCTCCCCAGACTCCAAATCATTGGTGGAGCGGTCGATCCCCCTATGTTCCATGTTGGATCAGCAAGTGCCGACTATATCTGTTCTGACAAGAATGTGTTGACATCCGAAATGGCGACGATCGTTTGGTGTGAAGTATGCACATAAGCTTCAATGATACAGGGATCAGGCGTTGTGGATGCCTTTTTTTAACGTTATGATCTCCAATAGCGCAATTGTAAAATATAAAGTATATGTAAAGCTAGTATTTGCAGAGTCCTAACGTTGGTAATACAGTAAGGAAATATATAGGTATTAAGGAGTGTAAATAGATGAAAACACAAACACTCATGCGCCCAAACTCTTGCTCCCCCCTATAGCTTTCACGCTGCTTATTTCGTTATATCAATTCATCATGGTGCAAACCGTTAAACAACATCCATCTCATCCATCGTTGCCACCTGTTCTGACAAATCCGGATACCATACCCCTGGCAGCAACTCCATATCATGCTTCCTATTCTCATCTAACACCACGCCATTCCCCCGTCGAAAGGCCAAAGTAGATATCCCAAGCAATGCAATGCATGTATACTGCTGGTATGAGATATTTCCCACAACAGCGAGGAATAAGAAGATTTGTAGAAGGTAGAATAGCAGGCGAGTGAGCAGATTGGGTTGCAGTAGCTCTGAGGTAGTAGGTGAGAGACACGGCGGCGTAGGAGTGGTGTTATAATAGACGGCGTATATTTGATCATGGCGAGCGGGTAGATGGGGTTGTGACGGAATGTTATCGTCGGTAGTTGGTGAGACGATATCAACGCTGTCTGATGCTCCCTCAACTTCCATATCCTCGTCGGCCATCTCCTCGGGTTGGGTTTGAAGAATAGGAGTCTCCTCCATTTCTATATCCGCTCTAATAGCTGGATCAGGAGCGTATCTTTCCAGCCATCGGAGCCACCTGTCCCCTTCCTCGGCCCCCCCCTCAACATCTGCAAGTCGCCGCCTCCACTCGTGCTTCAGTCCCCAAGCTTCACCATAGACATCCTCTCCAAATGGTTCTAATTCCATAAACCGTACCCATCCTTCCACCACCTCCGCAGCCCTCTTGTTGCAAACTTCAAACCACTCGATATGCGTTTGGTGGCTACAGCGCTTCTCTCCCTCAAACGCCGATGCGTCCTCTGTCCTCCTTTCTGCAGCTAGATGTCGCTGCACCAACCGCTCGACCTTCCCCGCGTGCCTCGTCTCGAGCCGGAAGGCGATATCCTCGCACCTAATCCCGCATTCACGGAAAAGCGCGCCACGGCGATCTTCAAAGTTTTTTGTGTAACCGATCTTAAGGTACGGGCTGGCTGCAGTTTCCCTAAAGCCGTATACGGTGCGCCGTGAGACTTCCGTGGAAGTGAGAGGTTGAGTGAGTTTTGTTCGGAGCGCCTGAGATATTTGCTGCGGGGAAAGGGCTTTGTATGGCCGGTAGTGGCGGTTATAGCTTGGGATATCGGCTTCGGGTAGTGTTGGTGTTGGAGAGGATCCGTTGGAGTCTGTGTCGCTTTCCGTGGTATCTAAAACAGAAGAGTTGTTCCCATCTTCGGAAAAGTAGGCAGAGTCGTCAAAATCGTCTTCAGCTTCAGATGTCTGTCTTGCATTAGTTGCTGAGTTAGTCGCCGCACGGCACCGACTAACCTGTATGTCTGCTTCTTGATCTAACTCATCCGCTTCGTCCTCGTCATCTTCACCATCTAGTTCTTCTTCATCCGAATCATCTTCATCGCGGTGGTCCTCATTCCATCTTTCCATCCAGAGCTGAAGAAGTAATTCGATGTTCGCATGATTGAAATGGTTATTGCGACATACCATCGACTGCGCTAGCAGCGTCAAGTTATGTATTGAGGGTTTCCGCCCTTCGTCGATGCGCTCTCTAACATTCTTTATGGCCTGCTCCCTCTGCGAATCTGTCTTTTTCAAGGCTCTTGAGCACCTCTGGTCCCGGCCACCAATTTTGCGCGTCTTGTACCACAGGCACTTACCATCCCAACTGTCCAAATCGTCTAATGACCTAAGCTTCCAATCACCCATAATGTAAATCAGAATAAGAAATCACGAACTGCGTAGAAAATATACTTGACGGGAAAACAGCACACTCGTTCCACTACACCTTTTATATATTCCTCTATCGCAGGGGCCATGAAGGGCACCATCCTACAGAGGATGAGAAGGCTGCACTAATGCAGCAGCGGTCGTGGGGAAACTGTGCCCCATCATGCAACACGAGGCCAAATAGGCCTCAATAGTCACTCTAGAGAGCGAAAACCCAACCAGGCAAGAGAATGGCGCACATATCTGAACACTTACAAACCTTGTGTGTAAGGACGCATAACCTCCAGCCTCAAAACCAACATCAAACCCAAATTCGAACAGTAGGTCACATAAAAAAAAGCCTCGAAAGCTCCCTCGCACCTTTTAGCCGCGCATATAAAAGGCTGTGTACTCCTCTGTAGTGGTTGCACATAGCCTCCCTCCTTGTTGGATGTCTCATGCCCTTGCAACCCCTCCAACACTCTCAGCCTCGCGAATAGTATACTAGCGAGTGACGCGCCTTCCCTTTTCGGAATATCATCGACTATATTAAGCAACCTAAGCAGCTAAAGCTGCACTCGGCTTCAAGTACGCTATTCTACCGGTTCTATGGGGTATGTGAACAGCACCAGCCACGATCAACCTCGAACCCCGAGAAGACAATGGTGCGCCGAACCGATCACCTCGCCAATACTCGGACACACGACGCCGATGCCGACATCGAAACCAACTAGCCTTCCGACCCTGGCCCTGGAACAGAAAATATATTTTGGGTACAGCCACCGCCCACAACTATGCGACGAGGCACAGTGATTTTGAGATCCCTGGAATGGCGTATGTGCATATAGGCGCTAAACTCGACGATAGACACACTTGCGAAACGCTGTCGTTTCAGCGCACGAACGCCACAGACCAACGACCACCCACATTGTAAGAGGTGGTCACCAATGTCCAAAGCCACACATAGGTTTGTGTCTATTCGAGTAGAGCCAAGTGACGTGACGACGGCCCGCTAGTATTCAAGTAATCTGCAGTAGTACAAAATAAGGCATACCGTATATGGGAAATATGAGAACAGCATTACTCCAAAAACCTCCTTACAGCCTCCACGCCCAACTCAACCTTCCCATTCCTCCTCTTATTCTCAAACAATTCATGACCTACGCCCCCTATCTCCTCCCACGACATCCCCTCTCCAAACCCACCCTCCCGTACCGCACCAACCAAACCCCGCATAGCAAACTTCAAGTACTCCGGGCTATCCCCTCCTCCCACAAACAAAACCTTCCTCCCCTGAGCAACCCGCGCAAACTCCTCCGCGCCATGCACCATCGCCTCTACAAGCATAAAATCATATCTTAGCACCGGCGCTAACATCTCCATCGTCACAACCCCTTCGTCCTCTTCACCCGCGGACACCAACGCAGCCAGGTCGGACCGAGCTGCACGATCCGCATCGCTGTCACGAGTGCGGAGGCCACTTCCCCTGCTGCAATCTCAGTCTCGTAGCGGCGGATGCTAGGGAGATCGGGGAGGATATGTTGAGGGGCTGACGGAGAAGATAGGATAAGTGGTGGTTCGAATATGATAGCTTTCTCAATTGGAGGGGGGGCGACGTCTGTGCCGTGGTGATTAGGGGTGCATGCGGCGAGGACAAGGAGAGCCCCGCTGCTTATTCCAAAGAGGGCTTTTGCCCGTGTATGCCTCATTAAGTCAAAGAGATCCTTGAGGTCCGTCTTGAGGACGCTTTGGCAGATTTGGGGGTCGTATACGGTGTCTACGGGGTTGTTGTCGCTGGGTGCCGACAGGCGCCGCAGGGGAGCTTGAGTGTCCGTTATAGGGGGATAGGATCCTGAGAGACCACGGCCGCGGCGGGAAAACAGGAAGACTGTGTACGAGGAGGAGAGGGATAATGCCAGTTCATACTGGCTGAGGGCAGAGGACATCGCGCCGGGGATGATGATAACACCGGGGCCAGAACCGACGGTGTAGTAGCTGAGTTCCACGCCGTCATCCGCGCGAAGCACTTCGGGCTTCGGGGGTGTTGGTAGAGTACTCATCTTGGCTGAGGTGATAGAACTATAGGACTGGTATATTAATTGGGGTGGTATGGCGCATATAAATGGCCTCGTTCACACAGCCAGCTTACGCGTTCAGCTTTGGCTATGTCACCTGGCCACGCCAACCATAAGGCGCCGCAAACTCGTACTTCAGAAGTATCTAATATACTGAGTCAGAAACAGGTCAAAAAGAGCACAGTCGTAGTATGCGTTTAATCTTGTGTTGTCTTCATTCTCTAAGGTTGTGTCGTTTCTCGCGCTGATGTCGCTTAACTGGTGATCTCTCTGCTAAAGCAAAACTCCAACCGCCATCAGCGCCAGCTAAACCGAATCTACGCACCCACACCCATAAACAAATAGAGAAAAATAGGCTCAGCCAGCTAGCAATGTCGTAGACTAGCATCCAAATATTATCCCAGCAAGATCCCGCAGCAAAAAAAGAAACAAAATGTTATGATGCTTTGACCCCCGCCGGGATCGAACCGACAATCTTTTGATACCATATAGCCGCCGAAGCGGAAATCGAAGTCAAACGCCTTGCCATTGGGCCAGGAGGCCATCATATTATAACATAGCGACGACAATCCAGCATTAAAACACACCGTGGATTACTCGTCTATTAAATCCAAACCCACAAAACAAAATCCTCGCACCCAGATAACGATAGGTTGATTGTGGATCGACAGTGGTGGTGGCGCGAAATATTCTCGCGATTTTTGGCGGGGTGGGGTTTAGGTGGGCAAAAAAATAGAAAACATTGCGAAAAAGATATACCCCTCCGTAAGGAGGGGACATTATGAATTGTGACCTACGCAGGGATCGAACCTGCAATCTCTTGATTCGTAGTCAAGCGCCTTGCCATTGGGCCAGCAGGCCGGTTTTCTTGTGGTGAGGATGCGTAATGGTGTATTTGAGAGGGTCCGGGATGTTGTCATCGCTGGTAATGAGGCCGAGGCTCATAGACCATGCGCCTGAGGACTGTTACAAGGGGATAGTAAATCAGGAGGGTTATCATAACATGGGTGTTCTTGTTATTAAGGTAGCGAATGCGTCTATCTGAATATTTTTGGCATTAGAATTAATTATTAGAAATTCTGTACTTAAAATATAAATCGTGGATTATATACGGTTATAATGCAATTTAATATTTCCGCAAAACAAATACATGCTGCCAAATCTACGCTATGAACAATAAAACAAGTTCATCTATATAACCTTAGAACTCCGAATTGCATTCCAGTGCATGCTGCATTCCATTTCCATTCAAACCCCCACCTTCCCACCCGTCTCACCCGCCCACGCCCTCTCACCAAACTTCCATACCTCGTCAACCACCAACTGCACTCCCCCCTCTCCCCCAACCTCACTCAACACCACCAAATCTGCATCAGCGCCAACCACCAAGCTTCCCTTCGCTCCCTCCATCCCCAACACCCTTGCCGGCGTTTCTGTCACCGTCTTCAGTGCAAGTGGCACACTGGCCCCCGTCCACAGCAGGAAATTATTGACACACTCAATCAGTGAAATGGCCGAGCCAGCGAGCTTGTCGCTGCCCTCAAGCGTCAACCGCGGGCCAGTCTTAACGATGCGCTCCTTCCCCGAGGAACCCCAGCCGTACATCCCGTCCGGGAGACCGACGAGGTGCATGGCGTCCGTGACGAGGATGCAGCCGTCTGGGTGTGCGCTCCATGCGATTTTAACTGTAGTCGGGTGTAGATGCAGACCGTCGACAATCAGGCCGAAAAACGGACGGAAGTCGGTGGAGCTGGCACTGCTGGAGGAAGTGCTGGCGGGGCGACTGGATGGCGGTGAGGTGCGAGGGGCAGTCACGTCTGTGCAGCCGAGGACGCCGAAGATTCCCGGGTCACGATGATGAAGGGGACGCATGGCGTTAAAAAGGTGGGTGATCATTGTAGCGCCCGCGGCGACGGCAGCACTGGCCTGCTCATAGGTGGCTTCCGAATGGCCGATTGAGTAGACAATGCCGCGCGATATGATGTCGGGGATAGCCTGTTGGACGCCCTCTTCGGGGGCAGCAGTGAGCATTTTGGCATTGTTCAGATTGTCGCTGCCGTAGCAGGCAAGAAGGTCCGAGAAGCCGTTGGGGGCGGAGATGAGGACTTCGGTGTTGTGGATGCCGTTCTTGGTGGGTGAGAGGAAAGGCCCCTCAATATGGGCGCCGAGAGACTCAGAGCCGTCGGTCGATTCGCGTGCCTTGCCTGACGGGCCGAGGTGGGGTAGTAACTGTTGTTATCAGTATCAAATTATGGACACTTAGAAGAGCTTCTGGGAGTAATTCAAACCTTATGGTACACTTCGCTCTTCTGGCTTGTCATAGTCGGCAAGTAGCTCGTGACACCCGTAGCTATTAGCTGTCGATTGACCTCCTTCAACTTCTTGGGAAAGCTGCCCTCCTCTTCCGGTATGTCCGAGAAGTTGATGCCGAACGCGCCATTTAATTGGACATCAATCAGTCCCGGCGAGAGAATGCGGTTTCCTAGATCAACGACGACATCAGGGAGGCGCTGCTCGGTATAGAAGACATCCTGGCCATCGAGGATCTTCCCCGTGAGGGAGGAGACCCAGAGGTCCGCCCGAACGAGGGAGTTGTGACGAACGAGACGGCAGTTAGTAAACCTGGTGATGATGTCTCGCGGAGCCCCTGCATTAGTTGAGCTGGGCATGTTGAATGAGGAAGGAATGAGTATCGGCCCAGCGGTAGGATGCAAACTGAGATGAAAGAGCAGACCTATCGCTGTCGTAATTGAAGCGATAAAAGAGAGTATATTACCTACATCGTGAATAAAAATGAAATAAAGAAATGGACCTGGCCTAGCTACGATACCTTTGAAGTATCAGATAGTGGATGGTTAGACCAAAGGTGACTTGATGGTTGCGATGAATAATCGTGGTAAGTAGATGTCCTGATGACGTTAATGGTGGGTGGTTATCCAGGGCGCGCTGGTGGCATGTAACGTTGCCCAGTACAAGACCGAACACCACCAAAATGATTTTGGCGGGGTCCGAGACAAGATGCAACCAGCAACACCACAGAGTTGCCGAGACCCCATCGCCCCATACAGTATGTAACACCAACGTGATTGCCACCATATTATACTCCACGTAAAAAAATTATATGGATCTTTTTTGTTTCGTAGGTTAGTAGGTTTTTAAAGCACCAGGCATAGAATAATAGGCTTGTGTCCGTATTCTGAAATATATAGTATGAATTCCAGGTTACAGTACAACATACATGGCAATATGTGGGGTATCTCTCCAATCCTGACGATCATCGAGCCTGCCTCGACACGAAAATGGTAAAAGACCGGCTCGCGCACTGCATAGCCATTCATAGCCCCCAGTGGCTGCTTCCATATCCCTTCCTGGTATAGTTTAAACGCGCCCTCCACGTTTTATCGAGCCGGGCCACCGGGACTTTCCCCTGCGACGTAGCGTTGGTGCAAGGTGAATATTACCGCAGCTATGGGAGCACCCTTACTCCCTGAAATTAGGAACTCGACCAATTATACTGCCCATTGGCCCAAGCCATGCAAGTTTGTGATCCAAGCACAGAGCTCCCCTGAACGGGATACCAGCTTTGGGCAATGTCAGTCGTTCATGGCGGAAAAGTACCGCTTCGGTTTGGACCGCACTTCCTGAGCTTTGACTTCCGGTGCTCTCAGATGGTGGACAACATGCGGCCGATAGATGGCATCAACAGGTGGCATCCAATCATCCAAGCTGAGAGGGAAGTACTCGTACAGCTGGTCGAGCTTCTCGAGAGGGCTCGCAGCCAACGGTCTCGTCGGAATAGAATCTGTAGGGGGTGAGGCAGACGTATCCGAGATTACAGTATGGACATCATCATCTGAAACTGACAGCCCTATAGGGGCCTTCTGTGCAGGGGGAGCGCGGAACTCCTCTTTAATCTCCGTATGATGCCAGTCCGTGGCCGGAACAGGTGGCCGACGTTTTGCTGCAATTGGAGATCCGGACGCTAGTCTTTTTGCACGAGGCTCGAGGGGAGCCGGGGAAGGCGGAGTCGGAGACATATGAGGCCATGACGACACTTGGTCCAAAGGTGGTTGCTATATTACAGTTAGTATATGAGCAGATGATTGGCCAATCCCCCTGATTGACAAACCGATGCACATGGTATGAGGGGCGTGCTTACTATATACGACTTCTGTGAATAGTACTTGCTAGACCCCTGGGATAACGCCGGCTCGATCCATTGTGGAGTAGCTGCAGCTATACTCCCCGCGCTTCTCATGCGGTTCATTGGATCTGACTGCTTTCGCTCGCTGAGAGGCACGTCTTTGCTGCTGTCAAAGTTCTTAGGGCTTCGCCCTCTGACGACAATTGGATTGGACTGGATCTCGGCGATCTTGATCAACTGGCTGTCACCTTCTGTCTTGGCCATTAATGTGATCTGGATTTGATAATGTTGTTGGAGGCCCTTCCGTCGGCCATTGTTTGCAGTAGCGTACTTGAATTGCAGTCTTCGCCATGCTATCGGGATATTGACGTATATGGGGTCGGCTTCCTGATTTGACGAAAGGTCTATTGGGATGTTGGCTGGTGCAGCTCCGGCCTTATCTTCCGATGCGGAGCTATTTGCAGCCGCCGCCTTCCATGGCACTGATATTATTTCTGTTGGTTTTCCCTCGATCGACTCCGTAGCGGATAGGACTGCCACAAGGTCCTGGATCGGCACCTGTCCCCCTTGCTCCACAAGAGCCTGGGCCGTAGTCCGAGATAATATGATGGCTCCCGATATCTGGAACAGATTTCGCCTGTAGCATGTGAGCTCCAGCGGCCTCCCGCCCGTCTCTCCTTCAAACACGTCCTCTGCAATAGAGAACATGCCATTCAGCTCTGCAGCTAACCGAGGCCATGTTTGCCCGCCGCTGTCGAGAACTTGGGTCTTGTGTATGGGCGCACCGAAGCCCAAGAGCTTGTTGTCGAGATTCGCAGGTGAAAACTCGGGCACAGCAGCTCCTGGGTCGAGGAGGTTATCGAAGTAGCCGCCGTTGTTATACGCCAGCTGGTCGTCGAAGCCGGGCGCAAAGTCGTAGTTGTTGTTCGGAGTGAAGACGGGTAGGG
Source organism: Pseudogymnoascus sp. VKM F-4516 (FW-969) (assembly GCA_000750815.1). Taxonomy (NCBI): domain Eukaryota; kingdom Fungi; phylum Ascomycota; class Leotiomycetes; order Thelebolales; family Thelebolaceae; genus Pseudogymnoascus; species Pseudogymnoascus sp. VKM F-4516 (FW-969). The sequence continues at coordinate 85,559 of JPJZ01001216.1, read as the reverse complement.
ACGACAAGTCGACATTCAGGTCGTTGCTGGCACGAATGTAAGTTCGCATGCTCCGACCAAGGTCATCAACGTACAACATAGCTTCCCCGGAGAAGTCAGAGGCCTGGCTGTATGCCTCGGAATTGTCGCCGGCTCCTTGAGGAAGGCGCATGACATCAACCGCGGGCTGCGACGACATGCTCAACCCATCGTAGCCAGCCATCTCACCATCGCTCGGTGCTGTAGCATGCGATGGCAGTAGTGGATAATAAGGGTATATGATTGCGGAAGTTGAGGATACAGTATGGTGGCGGATTTGTTTGTTGATGAAGGTCTCATGGCATCTCGGCTGCGGGGATACAGTGAAGCGGTGGTGGTTGTGGTTGGGGTTGGGTTCATTGGTAGGTACTTCTATTCCGTACTGCAGCTCCCGTGGTACTGGAGGTACCTTCGCATGGTGTGGTGTACTTTTATCTCCATTTCCCCAGGTTATATTAGCACTGGGATAGTACTGGGTTGGCACTGGATTGGCGCTGGATTGACAGTGGATTAGTGGCTGATTAGTACCTCATTAGCATCAAATTAGTATTTCATTTAGCGTGCATATCCCTGTGAATCCCTGTGACAATACCACTAGAAGCCCTGTAATGTCCCCAGTTAGTGCCTGTTCCTTATCAGGTTGCCGATATCCCTTCCCCGACAGCTCCACTCTCCTCCACAATCTCCTCCACTCTTCCTCCACCTCGTCAACCACACGCCACGATACCACGGAACGTCCGACTCGTGTGTCCGACGATGTGCGACTGTGTGCGGAACACTAAATCGGGTACCTCCAACCACCTCCCATTTTGAGCCTCAATTGGGTCAAAACCACAAAAAACCATTGCCATATACTCGCTATAATATCTATGTTTTACGGCTTCACGATGCTTTATCTGTATTATTCATTCTAGCTTATTCATACGTACAGTACATTCCGCGCCTAACAGCCCGTGAGCTTATGTTCCCGCGTTGGCGCTCTCATGGCTGGCGGCGACAGCTACCCCACCTGACTTCAACATACAAGTAGACAAAAACCAATTGATACCACGCAACTATGGCTGCTTTCCAGGAGGATTTGGACCCAATATGGGACGACATGGACCGGTGAGTTGTTCTATCTGTTCTGTTCATACTGTGCGCGGTACTAACTATCGCAGGGCTATGGGCCAGCTGTTCATGATGGGATGGGAAGGCGAGGAAGTCACCCCCCAGATCCGTTCCCTCATCGCAGATTATGGCCTTGGATCTGTAATCCTCACCGCAAAGAATCTCAAATGTAAGCTGAACCTCTGCTTCTTTCAAAATCCTCGTGTTTCTGCTTTGTCACACCCTCTAATACCGCCTAGCTGCTGCGGACACGGCGAGACTCGCCCAGGAGCTCCAAATAATTGCCCGTGACGCCGGTCATCCCGTTCCACTGATCATTGCTCTTGACCAGGAAAACGGAGGCGTCAATAGCTTGTACGACGAAGAGTACATATGCCAGTATCCGAGCGCCATGGGCGTCGCAGCCGCGGGATCCCCGGACCTGGCATACGAGATCGCAAATGCCACTGCCCTAGAAGTCTCGTCGGTGGGAGTCAACATGATCCTTGGACCAGTTTTAGATGTCCTAAACAATGCTCAAATACAGCCTCTTGGCGTGAGAGCTGCAGGTGATGACCCCCATGAAGCATCTCAATTTGGTATCGCATCCATGAATGGATACAAAGACGCTGGATTGACGACCTGTGGGAAGCATTTCCCGTCATACGGGAATCTGACCTTTCTCGGGTCTACTTTGGATATGCCAATTATTACGGAAACCCTGGAGCAGCTTAGCCTTGGAGCTTTAGTGCCGTTCCGCAATGCGATCAATGCAGGCCTCGACGCGATAATGGTCGGCGGCTGTGCTATCAATAATAAAGATATGAATATTATGCATGCCTGCTTATCAAAAGAGGTTGTAGACGACCTATTACGGCGAGATCTGGGATTTAACGGAGTTGTCGTGTCCGAGTGCTTGGAAATGGAGGCCTTGAATGTTGATATCGGCTTCCGAGGAGGCTGTGTTATGGCGATAGAAGCTGGCTGCGACCTTGTCTTACTTTGCCGCTCATTTTCCGTCCAAAAGGAAGCTTTGTCGGGACTGAAAATCGGACTCGAAAACGGTATGGTGTCGGTTGACCGAGTGCGAACTTCGTTGCGCCGGGTCTTGAAACTCAAGGCAAGCTGCACATCTTGGGAAAAGGCCCTCAATCCACCGGGTCTGAAGCTTCTCTCTAAATTCCACGAGTCTCATCAGGCTCTGTCAACGAGGGCGTATGATAACTCGATAACGGTCATGCGAGACAACAACCAACTCCTGCCGCTCTCTCATACTATGTCTGAGAGTGACGAGCTCCTCCTCCTTACTCCACTTCTGAAGCCCTTACCGGCATCTGCTGCCACTAAGTTTCTCTCCGAAGGCAAAGCTACAGCCATCGACCACGATCGTTGGATGGACCGCGGGTCTATCATGTCTGGCGAAGGTGTTTTTAGAGAGCTTGGTAGACAGCTGGCGCGCCAAAGGCGTGGAAAGCTTCTGCATACCTCGTACACGGCTAACGGAGTGAGGCCTACACACGAACATCTTATAGAGCGGGCATCCTCGATTATTATCGTGACTGCCGATGCAACTCGAAACTTATATCAGTCAGGTTTTACGAAACATGTCTCGATGATGTGCTCATTACCAACGACGACAGGGAAGAAGAAATCTCTCATTGTTGTATCGGTCTCCTCACCGTATGATTTTGCCCGAGATAAGAGTATCGGAACGTACATTTGCACCTATGATTTCACCGAAACCGCCATGGAAGCCCTGGTCCGCGTCCTCTTTGGACAGCTGAGGCCTCAAGGTAGTCTCCCAGGGTCGCTAAGGAAGGTCGCAAAAGCCCAGAAATCTCGACAGGCGTGGTTGGTCGAGTCGTATTCAGAGAAAGACGTCAACTCGCTCAACACACTGATACAAACCGTATCTAAGGCCTCAGTTCCCGGCTCACCATCACCCCTATGGGGCGCTACAGCCCTATCCTTCACCCTCTCCGACCCCGCTATAGCCGAAGCACACTTCGTCGTACGCAACTCCAGCACTGGCGCCCTCTATGGCTTCTGCGCCACCTACGCCACCGCAACCATCGGCCACATCGGCGCACTCTTTGTTGACCCAAGCAAGCGCAGCCTCTCCATCGGGCACTCCCTCTATCAGCGCGCGATCCGCTCCCTTACCAGTCGCCCAGGTCTCCAGAGCATCAAGATCGGCACCCGCATCCCGGCCATCTATCCCGGTGTGCCGAGCACGGAGGGATCAGTGCCGCGGCTACGGCGTTGGCTGGGGGCGTTGCTGCCGCCCGCGGTGACCGTTTCATCTCACCAGTTCGCGAGCTGCATCATCCAGGACTTGCATCATTGGACGCCACCGGAGCAGGTTGTCAAGGCGGTGCAGCGACTGCCCGTTGATTTCGACTTGATCCACGGCCTAGGCGCGTTCGATGACGAGGTTGCAACGCATATCTCTACATATGGGACCTGGGAGCAGTATAAACTGTATACGCTCGCGTTGGCCGATGCAGATGCGTGTGGGGTGGTCAGGGCAAAGAGCAGGGCTGATGGACGGCTTGTTGGGACCGTGGTGCTGTGCCGTTCGAACACGCTGTTATCGCAGTGGCATCCGCATCTGGTTGGGGGAAGAGCCGGGGGCGTGCTGTCTCCGATCGTGAGGGTGGGATGTGAGGAAGATGGGGTGTTGTTGCAGGGTCTATTGCTGCTGGGGGTAAGACAGAATAAGGCTCATAGGGCTTGGACGTCGTATTTGGATTTGGTGAGTTTGAGTCCCTGTCTACGTATCATCAAGGATGTTCATGCTAACATTGAGAGTAGGTTCCAACCCAATTACTTGAAACGATTGCGCCCCTGGGATTTAAGGTGTTGAATTCGTTTACGGATCTGGGCTGTGAATTGCCACAGCGAGGATGATGTATGTATTTGAGTTGGAAATATGATCAAATTTAGCCAAATTTAACAACACTATTTGCAAATCTCTATTTGCTCAACTTCGTTGGTTGTATTGCGAATTGTGCATGTACTTTACAATCCTGCATTCCGGCTATTGTTTGCTCTCAGCTGTGTTTATATTGAAGCTTCAAAACGTATTCTACTGGCCACCCCCAAAGATTAAAAGGACTAGTATTCAATATTTTCTTATATTTCCTTTTAAAAACCAATCTCTAAGGTATATTACTATCCTGAACCATGCTGCCTTATAAGACATCCCCAAAATCTAAAATAAAATTACCCCAATCTCGCTCTCTCAATCTGTGCTCCCACCTATAAAGGAAGACTTCGTTTTATATGGCCGTATATGTTACGAACCCCATCCAATCACACCATTTTAGTATATCCATCTTACTTACTGTACCTCTCCCTCTTGCGGCCTAATGCCATGCCGTACTGTATTATATGTATAATAGGCGTCTCTCGCCTCAATCTCGGTCCACTTACCGTCTATTAAAATTCAGATATCTCGACTATAATTACCATACGTTAGTATTTTCTCCATAAAACACATCAAACGGAGAAGGGAAACTCACAGCAACCAGCAAAATCGCAATATTGCTCACAATATACGCTGTAAAAATCCCCAAATCCCTCCAGCGATTCGACCAATGCATCTCCAGTCCCCCCAGAAACTGCTCCCCACTCTTGAACGCGCAGTACTCGCAGTTGCTGCCCTCATCACTGACAAGATACCCTGCTCCGCCAGCAGCAAAGAACTTCGCCATGTATGTGCCGCACGTCATCCCAGCGGGGGCGACAAAGCGGTTGAGTTCCTTCGCCGCACATATAACCTCACGACCTGTGAGCTCTGTGGCAGCCATACCGCCGATGAGGCGAGTGAAAGGGTCGAGCTCGTAGAGCCACGTGCGCCAGAAAGCTGGCATGGCGGGAGGCGGGATGGTGACACCGCAGAAGAGGGCGAAGGTGATGATGACGAAGGGGTTGAGGAGTACAGCAATGTAGGGAGAGGGGGTGAGCGCTGCGATCATCTGGCCGAGGGTCACGGAGAAGAGCTCAGTGATGAGCGTTATGAGGAATTGGTACCCTGCGCGGGCGGGTTCCCAAGAGAAGCCCGGCATATAGTAGAGTGGGAGGAAGAAGCAGACAGCGCAGAGGATGGAGTAAGGTATCTCAGCCACGATGAGAGATGTGGCGAAGGCAAACTGCGAGTACATCTTGGAGCTGGCCTCGCGGTAGAAGATAGTTCGCGAAATGGCGTATTTGGGCTCGACCTGCGAGAGCACGATGGCGGGGAGAACGGTAACTTGGAACATGACGAAGACGCGGTACTGTAGAGACACGCGCGATGAATCGAGATTGAGGTACATGAGCCCTGTCACAAGACCGATGACGACGTGGTTGAAGAGCCTCGTGAAGCCGTAGTTCGGCGAGCGCCAGAATGAGAGATTCGTACGGGCCTGCACGACTCGAAGCTGGTGCATCAATGGCGTCGCGAATTCGCGCGAATCGGTGACTTCGTGGGCGGCGCCCACCTCGGACATCCGTGTTGCTTTCATATTGGTGATCTGCTGCTTGACGTGTGCGAGCTCGGGGCTCTCAGCCCAGATGTCGGCCCAGTCGTATTCGCCCACTCTCGCGGCCTGTCCAGCACCTATAGCGTCGAGCATAGTCTCCGCGGGATTCGCATCGGCAGGGAAGTCGGCACCGTGTCGATGGAAGTAATCAAGCAGTGTCGTAGCCTCCGAGCCGATGTCGCCGAAGTAGACGCAACGTCCACCGCGCTGGAGGAGAAGGAGACGATCAAAGTTCTCGAAGAGAGCGGCGTTGGGTTGATGGATGGTGCAGAGGATAGCTTGGCCGGCGGCAGCGAGCTTCTTCAAGAAACGTACAATGTTGAATGCCGATTGCGAGTCGAGACCCGAGGTTGGCTCATCGAGGAAGAGCAGCAACTCCGGCTTGGCGGCAAGTTCAACACCAATAGTGACGCGCTTGCGTTGCTCAACAGCGAGCCCGCTCTCAGGATGTCCAATAATCGCATCTGCCATGTCCTCCATTTCAAGCAACGACAGGATTTCCTCAACATATGCGTACTTCTCAGCCTGTGGGACATCGACAGGCTGACGGAGATCAGCTGAGAAACGCAGCGCCTCACGCACCGTCTGCGTCGGCTCATGCACATCAAGCTGTTCCGCATACGACGTACCACGTTGGAATGCAGTGCCAGGCTTAAGACCGTCGACCAGGACGTCGCCGGAGATTACGCCGATGTTCTTGCGCGATGCGAGCACATCGAGCAGAGTCGTCTTGCCCGCCCCGGATGCGCCCATAAGCGCTGTCAGCTCACCTGGCTTCACGTATCCGTAGATGTTATTTAGGAGGCGAAGCTGTCCTGACGGAGTCGGCACGTCGTAGTTGAGCCCCTCCCAGGTCAGGATGGCCTTGGACTCGATCTTGAGGTCTGAGCTCTGAACCTCGGACTTGCCTGTGCGACGCGCCTCGCGGTTCGCCAGAAGCTGCGCGTTTAACTCCTCCGTCTCCTTGGTTGGGTGGGCGAAGGTCTTCGCCGCGTTTCCACCAGCGCCGAAGCTTAGCAGCTCACCCGAAAGGACGTTGACGGTCAAGAAGAACATGCTCAAAACGATGAGTATGCCGAAGTTCCTCCAGAGGTCGCTTGGACTATATGAAAATGACGCCTCGATATAGTCCTTGCCAGAGACGATTGGGTTTCCTGGGGAACTGCCAGCGAGTGTACAGACTTGGTGGCTTATGTTTCCGTAACCTGGGCCATTAGGGATTAGCGACTGGCCTTCGCAGGACAAATCTATGCGACTGAATTCATTTGCCATAAGAGATGAGAAGCCGAGACCGAACGGATTAATCCAGAATATCCAGCGCAGCCAAACCTTCTGCGACTGGTACTGAATCAAATACCCAGTGGTAAGGACGAAAAACGTAATCGTGATAACGGCGAATTTGATGGCATAATCGAAATCAGGGCAGCTATCCATAGAGTTAGCAAAGCAGGAAACACGGATCCAAATAGAAATATACATACCAGCATCCAATGACCCTGAAAAACAGTGTCATCGTCAAATAACCCATTACAATAACGATATAAAATGTGAAGAACGCCCCTGCTTCCCGCGCTAGGTTACACAGGAAGTACACCATCAGCGAGAACATAAAGATTTGCATAGCGGCAAACGACAAATCGACCGCGATCTGGGCTATCCAAAGGGCGCTGGGTCGATGAAATGTGTATGAGCGATGTTTATTGACAATCGGCCTGCCGAGCATAGTGCTCGCCAGTTCGCCGAAAGCCTGAAAGCAATTGAACAAGAAACTAATAAACAACACCCCGCCTCTTGTAAAGGCGCCTGCACTCGTCTGCGGGATGTTGAGCCAGGTGGTACCGACGACAATGGCGATGGTGAGTGAGGTGCCCCATGACACACACAGCTGGAACTTGTCCTGCCACTTGATTAAGAACTGGCGTTGCATGAGCGCCCAGACCTGCATATAGAAGGGAATAGAGTAGACGGAGTGGGCAGTGCCGCGGCCGCGCTTGCTTTCATGCACAGCGACGCGGAAGTCCTCATGACTCTGGCGGTTGGGCGAGAGGGAGGTTTTGTAGGCGTCCATGGAGGCGGAAAGGGACTCTGAGAAGCTGGAATCGGTGAAAGCTTGTGCGAGGGTATCTGGCGTATGCGGCCCGTGACCGTCGACGTATTCGCGCTCAAACTCGTCGGTGCAACCAGTGAGGAAGTCGGGGGTCGTCTGTCGCGGCTTCTCCTTAAAGCCAAGCGACTCGAAGTATCCTCGTGCTTTGTCGGCCGGGCCGAAGAAAGCCTGTCTACCATTGTCGATTACAAGGACCTTGTCGAACTGCTTGTAGATGTTCTCACTGGCTTGGTAGAGAGAGACAAACGTCGTAGCCTGGTAGATGTTGGTCATGATGCGCAGCGACTTCGCGTAGTCAAGGGCAGTGGAAGCATCGAGCCCGCGGGTCGAGTTATCCCACGCGCAGACTGTTGCGCCTGTCACCATCATCTCGGCGATGGAGACGCGCTTGCGCTCGCCCCCCGAGATACCGCGGATGAAGGCAGATCCGACGACCGTGTTCGCTGTGTGCTCAATATTGAACATCTTTAGCAGCGTCTGGACCACACGCTCCTTGAAGTGCGCCTTTGTCATCCCCTCGGGTCGCTTGCCGGGGATCTTCGTGTCCAACGCGAAAGCCAGCGTCTGGCTCACGGTCAGGGTAGGATGGTGCACATCGTCCTCCTGATTGTAGACGGCCTCTCCACGGTACTGCTTCCCAAACGTCTTCGCATCGAAGGGTCCGTAAAACACATCTCCGTCGACGCCCGTATATCCAAACCGCTGATTCGCAATAACCTTTAAGAAAGTGGTACACCCGCTACCCGGTCTCCCAAGAACGAGTACCATCTCTCCGGGTTCCACCAGCCCCCTAAACCCCTTCAAAATATCGACCTGGCGCCCACCCTTTCCCAGACCAAGGATCTGCTTTCCTGTCGCCCAGACATTAAAAAAATCCGTAAACGCATCCGGGAACGTCTTGACGAAGTTTGCGACTCCACCATTGCCCCTCACGGTCAGCCCATCCCAGAGCACTCCAATCTTCTTGGCGCGGATCCCAGCCTCTTCATCTGCAGCCCTGTTTCCTCTCAGCGTGCCCTCCAGGTCGAAGGGTTCGCTAGCCGTGCTCGAAGAGCTGACCTTCTCAACATCCGCTCCGGCGCCGGCACCAGTCTCTGATTTTCTGGTAATGCGGGAGATATTTGTCAGCTCCTTTTGGAGGGAGGCGAACTCGGCCTCAGCACCCGCGACGGATACGCCGCCGGTGGGCTGGACGAAGCCATTCGGGTTGCTGTTGCGGACCGCTTCGCGCTGCTTTTCAGGGTCGGTGGCCGTTTCGAGGGAGGAGCGGGAGGGCGCAGAGGAGACGGGGGATGTGACGGTGTCAGGCATATTGGGCGAGCCCGGTGGTTGGTCGGCGGTGGTGCTGTTCGCTAGGCTCAGCACACCGTGTACTGAGAATATGATATTGTGAGACCAGTATGTGGTGCTGTACGGGCGAGGCTGAGCGTCAATGAAGTGCAAAACGAAAGAGATGGGGAGAGAAAAGGAAGGGAATGAGGAGGGGAGGAGGGGGGAGAGAAGGAGAGTTAAGAGGTAAAGAGGCAAAGAGAGGAGAGAGGGGGGAGTAGAGTAGACAGGGTAAAAGAATGAAAGTCAGGCAAGCTATAAAACGACTGGGAGCTAAGTATTCTGCCAGGCGGCGGCGGGGATAAGAAAAGTCTAAATGGTGGGGATCCTGACGAGACCCTTATAAATCAACTTTTTCCATTTTACCCCAATTCCATGGCGTCCCAATCCCAGGGACACGCTGGACAAGGGAGCTGCTCAAAGGTTAGCAGCGGAAGTGAGAGTAGAGTATAAATTGAAGGCGTAAAAGCCAAGGTGAGCAGGTGCCGACCTTCCGCGATTTTGCATTTCGTTCCTTCCTTTTTGTTGGCCATTCAGTAGAAAGGAAGGAACGAGCCCGTCCCTACCTTCCCCATTTTAGATTGACGTACATACGCGCACAGTGCATAACAGGATACGCACACAGTACATAACAGCAAAACGCACACAGTGCATAACAGGAAGGGGGCAAAAGGGTGGGAGGCGGCGCCTTCTTCGTGAAAACCGAGATTTGGGGGCACGATGCGAGGTTGAGATTACAGCACAGAGTTGAGTACGACGTATCACATTAGGGAAAGAGACGAGTAATACCAAACAACGTGACTTCTTCAATGTTATACTAACAACTTATTTCAATATATTATCATTTAACCCGCTCCCTCTGGTCTCTAACTTACGTTGCGGGACTCTAGCCACAATATACTTCACATCCCGCTCCTCGATGATCCCTCGCTTCGTCCCCCTCCTTCTCCTGCAAGCCACATCACGCACGCTCCACCCACGTTTCTCCCACTCAGCCTGGCCCAGCCTCCTTTCTTTTCTATAATATCGCTAGCACGTACACACAGCCACAGAGACGACTACACGTCTTCTGCAGATATTCCACAGCATTCGATATTTCACAGTGTTGCACAGCAGAGTAAAGGTAGGGTATTAACAGGTAAGTCATCATATCTACAGAACATCATCCACGCGTCCACTCATCCGTCCATCCTTCGCCGCCGAACCCCTTTCAATATTCGCCATTCAGCCTTCGTTTCCCTTTCATCCTCCAATCCATTCAATCTTTGTTCCCCTTCCATCTATCCACTCCCACACACTACACCTCAATCCTCGACGCCATGCTATCCACCTCCAACTCGCTCTTCACCTCCACCAACCCCGCACTCTCAATCCTCGATGCCATGCTATCCGGCACCAACTCTGGTGTCACGCTGCGCACGGGATAGTCGGTGGCCGGCGCGCTCAGCAGCGTGCTAGTCGTAGGCTGCGGGGCGAGGATGGTGGGCGCGACCTTTGTTGGTGCAGTGCCGTTGGCAGAGACGCCGTTGGGGCCGTTGACGTAGCTTGCGTCGATGGCTGGGGGGCGGGGGCCAGTGCGCGCAGCGGAGGGGAGGATCTGCTCGAATCCTTGGGAGGCGGCCACGGCTTCGATGGATTTGAAATACTACATATTCGTCAGCAAGGGAGATCAGTAAAGAGAGGAGGAGAAGGCGAATCATACCTTCACGGTCTTAACTTGCAACTCCAATGTCGCGTCCTCGTCAACCACAATCATCGGATGCGGGTGCAGCTGCAGACTCGACAGCGTCCACATGTGGTTCACGCCGCCCTCAATACACCTCTGCAGCGCCAGCGCCTTGTGCGCTCCAGTAATCACAATGACGACCTCGCGCGCCTCGAGCACCGTCTGCACGCCCACCGTCAATGCCATCTTGGGCACCTTCTCCACGTCGCCGCCGAAGAAGCGCGCGTTGGCGAGGATAGTGTCGTACGCGAGGGTCTTGACGCGGGTTCGGCTCGCGAGCGAGGAGCCGGGCTCATTGAAGGCGATGTGGCCGTCTGGACCGATGCCGCCGAGGAAGAGGTCGATTCCGCCGACTTCGCGGATGGCGGCTTCGTAGGCGAGGCACTCGGCCTCGAGGTTAGTGGCGGTGCCGTTGAGCATGTGGATGTTTTGCGGGGGGATGTTGACGTGTGCGAAGAGGTGAGTGTACATGAAGGAGTGGTAGGAGGAGGGGTGGGCGGCGGGGATGCCGATGTATTCGTCCATGTTGAATGTTACGACATTCTCGAAGGAGATGCGGCCTTCTTTGTAGGCGGCGACAAGGAGGCGGTAGATGGCGACTGGGCTGGAGCCGGTGGGGAGACCGAGGACGAAGGGGTGTGCGGCGGTGGGGTTGAAGTGTTTGATTCTGTCTGGGAGGGCATGTTAGTTGGGCTTAGCTGTGGGATAGGTGAAGTGGCATCGGGATTGTGAGAGATGAGAGGCAAGTGATATGTGAGGGAATGGGAGTCGGACTGAAGTGAGGCAGTGAGATGCGGCGGCGAGGTAAGAGAAGTGAGAGTGATGTCGCAGGGGTGGGGGCGATATTGAGAGCGAGGTGATAGCAATGGGAACGGGCAGTGTGAGAGACATACTAATGATATAGTTGACGATATACTCGGACGCCGAGTCTGGGTTCTCGCGGATAATGAGACGCATGGCTGCGGTTGTGGTTTGAAAAGTGTAGGTAGGTCGGCACGATTCGAAGATAAGAGGATAGATAGATGAACGGCGCAGCAGTTTATCTTGATAGAGCCAGCTCGAGGTAGACAGACAGACCGGTAGTCAAGTATGAAGGTATGAAGGTAGGCAGGTTGGATGGTAGTAGGTAAGGTAGGTGGTATATTAACTAAGACAAAAAAAACCGTCTTCTCACGATATTCCTTCATACAACAGAAAACACTACGTATGAAAGTATAGGGTATATGAAAGGAAATAAAAAGACCGCCAACCCCCCGGCGGGACCCTCATAGCATATCTACCCTCTCCAGTCCCCGCCCTCCCCGCCGGCTCGTGGACAGGTCAGTGGCCACCTTACCTCACCAGGACTACGTACTGTGCCAGCAGAACACCCGCTACCACAACCACTCTTCGCCGCGCCGACGTTTCCGTCGTCGTGCGCGGCGAAGATGTGGTTCGGTCGAGTCGGGGATGTGGGATGATGTGGTGACGGTGGTGGTGGTGGTGGTGGTGGTTGTATGGAACGTCACTGTTGCCCCGCGTCCGGGAGTAGGGGGATTGGCCTTCTCCAATTCCCGAGTTTTCCCCACCTTGTTTTTGGGGGTACATGTGGTAGAGAGAGGAGGCGGGAGGGGGAGTGGCGGGAGAGAGGGGGATATCACCTGCCTTTGGGAGGGAAGGGGTATCTGACGTTGTATGGATGGAGATGGGGGTTAGTTCGGGGTGTGCGGGATGGGTCTGCCGGATAGAGGAAAGGGCGGGCTTATTTGAGGAAGGAAGGGTTTGACTTTGTTGTTTAGGATAAGGCGAGAGGCTCTCGGGTGTGGCTGTTGTTCTATACTTGATTGAGTAGGCGTAGAGAGATGGTGTCGAATGGACGTATGGAATAGTCGTATCGTCGTATAGTAATGAGCATATTTCCTCTCTAGTAGCCCACTCGGTGTTTCGTCTGGAGAAGATGCCTTATGTAAGGGATCAGGCGCCACCTTTTCTCTGCCTCATTTTGAGACTTAAGCAGGGTCAGTCTCAGTCTCAGTTGGCAGGTTGGAGCCAGGTCGTCGGGCCGGATGCGGCGAAGTTGGCGGATTGGGGGCAATGTTGCAGTGGTAGTCTAGATGGAGAAGGTTAGTCTTGGCTGGTGGAATAGAAGGGTTAAAGGGGAATAGAATTCTTCCACGAGTGTGATTTTGCTTGGGTCGTAGCCGCCACAGATCTGTTGTGGGCTCGCAGCCTATGATTGCCACTGGTATCTAGCAATTTGCCATTAATCTCAACATTTCGGTGGTTGTGGTGTGGATTGTGATTATTGTGTGGTGGTGGATGTTGTAGCATCGTTACTGTTACTCAGTTACCGGCGTCGGTGTTCCACCCGCAGCGAGAGTGATACAGGAAAACGTTAAGAGAGAGGTACCGTAGTTAGTGATGTACCCTGAAAGCGTGGTAATTTACTATTGTGATTGAAGTAGTTTCCTAGTAAGAGTACCTACTTTTTTTCTTAATGGTCGGACAACTTCCGTCTAAGTGGCAGATGGAACGTTGCAGCTTACCACCACCCACCACCCACCACACATACAAAAGAAAGAAGGTACGTACCCGTCACAGGCACCACCACCACCACCACACAGTTCAACACCCCACAGTTCACAGGTACAGGGGTCAATTTCTTAGTTTCTTAGTATCTTTCCTTTCCTAAACTCCACCAAAAAACATGAACATCAGTGGTTTATCACACATTACTCCACCACCAAATCTGCTCAAATCTACTACAATCTACTACCACTACCACTACCACTACAATCACCGCCCATAGACACTTGCCGCTGCAAATTCTCCATCTCAGGTACCTTCCTTTCCCTGTGGAACACCCCCCACCGTTATGTACCCTCCATGCATCTCTCGGATCGTCCCAGCACCAGACCCAGCACAAGCACCTGCACTACCACCGCTACAAGTCAAGTTTGTGGGTTGTGGATTGTGGGTTGCCACTGTATGGGAGAAGCTAACTGTCGAACAGGTAGGAGCCAGACGGGAGACGGGCAGGAGACAGGCACCGCGTTCTGCTGTCTCTCCCTCCCTGCGTCCCTGGCCGACGTAGGACGGACGAGTCAAGTACCACTGCGAAAATCGAGAACCGCTGCTCTACTGCGATTGCTCAGTTATGCTACATACTCGACAGACAGACAGCACGATTAATGCGACAAAATATAGCAAAAATGCACCATAAAAGATAAAAATACCCCAAATTCCGCCAAATACCATGCCCCTTTCAGTAATGTAGCACTCGGCTCATACAGGGCATAGCTACGTGCCGCCGCTACGGACATGGTGGGGTGGATGGACGCCGAACCATCCCATGTATGGGCCATAGAAGAGCCATTCATAGGCTTACATGGGCCATAAATGGGCCGTTGATGGCATGGCATTGCGATGGATTGGGGATTTGCCCTGTCGTATGTGGGTGTTTGTGGATGCAGCCCCAACTGGTACGTACCGACTGCTACTACGCCTGCGACCACTACACTACTACACTAGCTGTCCGATACACGCTCTTCATACTACTACACAACGCCGTTTTTGTCTCTGGCCTTGTCTTGTCGCTCTCTCCCTCTCTGGCTGGCTGGTCTGGCTTCTCAATTGCTCCCTTCCCAATACTCCTAGCTTGCAACCTCTGAACCGGCCCTACTATACTGCCAGTACCTCCTCTCTGCTACCTTCTATCCACGCTATACTACCGCTCGTTGCTGCCGGTGGAGGGTTTGCTCGATTGCGTGCCTCTCATCCGCCCCCTTCAGTCCCATAACCCCCCGCGCTTGCTTCCATCACACCTGTCTCATCTCCCCTAGCTCCACCTGCATCTGCCACGGCGAGATCGATCAGAGACAAAAACTCCGAGAGAAAAGAGAGACAACCCGGAGAATGTGGAGGCAGGCTGCTTTCGTCCTCGTGTAGCCTCATCCTCATCCGCTCCTTCCCACCCACCTACCCTCCTACAACCTCGTGCTTTCCCTCCTCGCACAAACGCGCGCGCGCTACGATCACCCCACAATCTACTACATACACACACGAGCCCTTCTGCTACAGACCATCGCCGAACCGATCTCGCCGTCACCCGCTGTGATTGGGCCCGATCCACCGCGCCCCAGAAAACATACGAGACAACCTTCTTACTTCGAACCCTTCTCGGCGGCCTCTGCAACCTCACCTCACCTCACCTCTTCTGCGCCCATCGCCCCTTTCAGCCGCCGCCCTCCTATCCCACGTTCCAGCCACCACCGCCGTGCGCGCGCCTCACCCCCCAAACAACCCCCAGCCCGGCCCTTTATATACCTATGCCTCCATGACCTCCGTCCCCTCCCCACCGACCACCCCATCCCTCACCCACCGCCTGCGTACCATAGCAATGACCCTACATACCACGCTCCTCTCGGCTCTGCGCGCCCTTCTGCGCCGCACGAAGCGTATGCACGCCCTCCTAGCCACCTTCCTACGCTCGCTGCGCCCCGCGTTATCACCCTCCCCCACGTCCCTCTATGCCGCCGAGATCGAATCCCTCTTCGCCGCCCTTGACGCGCCCGGCCTACGCCGCCTCGCTGATGGACTGCAGGCAGAGTACGTGGTCGCGTTGCGGGAGAACCCGGCGTGTATGCTGCCCAGTTACAGCCATGTGCTGCCGTCCGGCGCGGAAACGGGGCGCTACGTCGCGCTTGATGTTGGGGGTTCGACGTTCCGCGTTGCGGTGTTAGAGCTGTTCGGGCGTGATAGTGAGGGGGGAGAGAGCATCGTGCGCGGCTCGAGGACGTTCCGCATTGATGATGTGGTCAAGCAGCGTATTGGCGTGGCGTTTTTCGAGTGGTTGGCTGAGCGGATCGAGGAGACGCTTGGGGAGGTGCTGGGGGACCTAAAAGATGGCGAGGAGAGGGAGAAGATGGATATGGGGCTGTCATGGAGCTTTCCCATTGAGCATACGTCGTTGCGTAGTGGAAAGATCCAGGGAATGGGCAAGGGGTTTAGAGCGATGGAGGGGCTTCTGGGGGCGGATTTGGCGGATGTTCTGCAGGGTGCTTGTGACCGGCGGGTATGTCTTCTCTGTCCTACTATATATATACAAAACACTAACATGCCCAAGCATCTCCCGGTAACTCTTACCGCAACAGTCAACGACGCAGCCTCCACCCTCCTCTCGCGCGCCTATAACACGCCACACACGCACTACGGTCTCATCCTCGGTACCGGCACCAACATCGCCGTGCACCTTCCCACCTCCCTACTAGGCGCCAAACTGGCCGAGCGCAGCAACAATGTTGTCTCTCCACCCACATCCCCCCCATCGCTATCCACATCACCGGGTTCGTCTGTCAGCACATCCTCTGCCGTCCCTCCACATGATCATGTGATCGTGAATACGGAGATAAGCATGTTCGGCGCCGGCGTCCTACCCCTAACCCGCTTCGACAAGGCGCTCGACGCCGCGCACGCTCTGCCCGGTTTCCAGCCCCTGGAGATGCTCGTCTCGGGCCGCTACCTGGGCGAAGTCGCGCGTCTCGTGATCGTCGAGGGGTTCGAGCGCGGAGCGCTTTTCGCGGACGCGAAGGCGCTGCCGAAGGGGTGGGAGAGGGGATATGGACTCGACACCGAGGTTCTCGCGAAGTTGCAGGTTGGAGAGTGGAAGAGTCTCGGGCTCGGCATTACTGAGGCTGATGGGGAGGCGCTAGGACGGATTGCCATTGCTGTCTCGGCGAGAGCCGCGAGGGTTGTGGCATCTAGTATTTATGCGTTAAGGTCCGTGAGGGACGGTGCGGCTGCTAAGGCTGTGACTATGCCCACCAAGGCGGAGCTGATTGAGGGAGTCATAGAGGGGACGCTGACGGCGACGCCGGCGGCTGTCAAGGAGAACACAGTGGTTGCGTGTGCTGGAGCGATAATACAGTTTTACCCCGACTTCCGCGCTGGGACGCAGGCGGCTCTGGATGAGCTTTGCGGAGAGCAGGACCAGGGACGGATAGAGCTGTGTCTTGCGGAGGAGAGCTCGTTGCTGGGTGCTGCTGTTGGAGCGGCTGTTGTTGCCAGTGGTGGGGAGGGGAGGTGATGCGAGAAGGTGTAAAGAGTGGATGATGCATGGGTTGGTGAGGGGGTTAATGAATTGAGGAGGTGTAGACTTCACGAGGGTTGTAGATACTTTTGCGTAACATATCATATGGTTTGATGGGATGGGGGAGGCGGGGATAGAATGCATTGCATGGATTTACTTGATTATTTGGTTTGTATATTTGGCTGTCTTTGTGATACGTGGGGGACGTTATGGCTTTCTGTTTTGTGATGTGACCTGGTGCTTCGTGGCGACAGTGTGCATATCGTCGTTTAAACATGAGATTATAATCTTACATACATCTACAGCGGCAACTTCAGGAGGCAACCAACAAGCCCTCCCCATTACAAGAAATAAAGCAATTTGGCGCAGCGGAAGCGCGCCGGGCTCATAACCCGGAGGTCGCATGATCGAAACATGCAATTGCTAATTCTTTTGTTTTTATTTTTTTGCTCTTGTTTCCGGTCGTTGTCTGTTTTGGATGGAGGGCGCCGAGGTGGATATCGGTCGATGAGGAGGGCTCATGCGATCAACACTCAATAATGGAAGTATACTGCTGCACGAGCAGGCTCGAGCTGTGAGTCTCGAAGCGAAGAGCTCATCTCGGAAATTGAAAATGCCTCGCAGTGAAACTGCGCCGCTCAAAGGGAACATCGACAGCTCAAAAAGACAACGTGAGGGTATGAGGAGAAGATTGACGCTATGAGAAGAGAAACCATGCCTTTAGGATAAACTTGCAACCGTCCAAACTAAGGTATAGGACTTACCCCAAAGGAATGTAACGTTTCAGGCTGAGAAGATCCGCCTGGATGAGGATGTTTTGATGCTCCGTTAGAAACTACGACTTCGTAAGGTCGTATACTAGCAAGATAGCACGAAGTAGGCCAGCCAGATGAGGTGGATTTAGTCGTATATATTTGGAAGATAACCTGGTTCGGTGTCTACCTATTTGCTTCGCGAGTTGTAGTCATTGTGGTGCCGTGGAATTGCGTGGATCTGGGACTGAAAGGGACGGAGCCGGGGTTACTCGGTTCATGTGGCCACAAGGAGGAAGCTGCGGAGTAGGGAGTCTATTGGGGTTTGGACAGTATTTGCGAGATGGCTGCGGGAAGGTGTGATATGACGGTGCTGAGGCTGTAGATCGAGGTTTTTGCGGTGGACATGTTGCGAGTCCTAGACATCGAGCGGCCAAGCCAACAACTCGCCAACCTATATAGCGGCTGCTCTGTGGACTCATGAGAGCGTGTTTTCTATACAGGAGCTTCCGTGAGAAAACCACCTCTGTAGCACCCGTTACTATCCTCTCTATTTTGGTTACTGAGACCAGAGCTTTCTTTCTACGGCCTTCCAACCCCTTGGTATTTCTCAAGGCAACTCATCTCGAGCTTGGCCACCCCACCCTAGTATTCTTGCTTCAAAACCCAACTCATAGAGTAGTTGCACACGAATAGCATGGTGGAAAGCTCTAGTCACTGAGGACCTGGAACAATGACAGCTGCGATCTTGAGTGGTTTTATGTCAAGCTCTGCCTTCGTCCCTTTGGGTGACCTTCCGTGTTGTAAAGATTCCCAATAGATAGGGTGCCATTGAAGCACATAGAGGCAGAGGGATATGAGGATTTATCTTTAGAGGGGCTAAAATAACAAGCTGTTAGAGAATTTGCAACAAACGCGGCGTTTATAGACGTTAATAAGCTCCTCATAGTAAAGACTTACTTTGCAAAGCACTACATCGCATCTTGACACCTTTCAATCTTATGGCGTAATACGTGTAATCTGCAGTGTATTCTGAAAGGATATTTGCTGAAGAAACCATTCCCGCCGTCACATCTCACCCTCACATCTCGTTACGTATCCTGCACGCGCCCCGTTGTCGGGAGATCGTCTGTCTCGGGAAGGAGCCGACTCTACTGTCCGTTGCCCTTGGCATTACATGTGTGCAGTGATATTGTTTACGGGGAGCGGGATCCTATGGGAGGACCGGTGTGATTCGGTGAACGCGTCCCAGGAAGGAGTGGCTAATCAAGTTCGCGATATCACAAGGGAAGCAGAGACAGAACGCGGCGTCTCCGAATCATCACAATCGAAGCAAGGCTTGTGAGTAGAGTGTTAGTATTGATACAATCCCAAACTCTCGGCTGCCTGTAACAGCCTGTCAGATAGATCGGGATGGTATAGGCTGGATAAAGCTCGTAATATCTGTCACCCCTTGATAATATCAAACAATATCGATATGTGACACATGCTGACGAGAAAGCGAACCGAATCACAATAATAGAGCAGATGGTCGTGGGCAACTCCAGGATCAGAGTGTCATGGCTAGAATCGGAGTTGCCCCACATTTGCTTCTTTGGCCTAAGTGTGCAGTCCACATGGCGATGGGAATGGCTTGCATCTCCTCGTGGGTGGGCGTTTTGGTGGCGCCGAATTACGGATCTCAAAAGTTACGAGGGCCTCTTTATCGAAAACGGCTCGTGTGCAACCAAAACATAGGACTGCTTCTTTGGGACTCTTGCACATGCTGAAACCCCCCGATTGGCACAGGCTACTGCCGACTAGACACAAGGGTACGTATATTCTATTTAGACGGCGTGTTAATGGCAAGGAAGATATGGCGACGAGTGCTATCGTCGACAAGCGGACCGTAGTGATCACCATGAAGAGCGAGAATGATGACATTATGATTGGAGGCGACCGGGCCAGGGAGTGAGCCCGACGTCCTATATCGAGGAGTACAGTATAGGAAACGAAGGAATGCATGAACGGGTTGGTTGGAGTAAGAGAAAACCCGAGACAACGGAAAACACCATATCCGGCTCGATACACCGAGCAATCCAACCAAATATTTGTGCCACACAACAGGTTCATTGGTTTCGCAAACCATGATATGAGGCAAGAGAAGGAACTTCCCGGGAGATAAGAAGTTAAAAAGGAATTGTGGTGATTTACAGAATGCTTCAGGCTGATACGGCGGCAGAATCGGGCAATTCATCTGAGTAGGGCCGATGCGGTGTGGGGGAAGTCATCTAGAAGCACAGGGAGCGGAATGCGGAAAGGCCGAGGAAGGTGCGGAAAGTGGCACTTTCGGGGCGGGAAGAGGGAAAGAGCTACCTTGAGATGAAGATATTGACACATTCAGACTCCACATCACGATCTGGAGACGGCACATCAGGGAGCAATAGACCAGATGATCGCTGCCCATGGCGAGGACGACATTGGAATATCCGTGCGAAAGTCACATTGGGGCCAAACTCCATGGTCACCGAGGTGTCCCGGTCGCCCGACCAGACCAGACACACAGACCCGAGCATTCGGGCAAGACCCGTAGAACGCGGCGATGCGAAACATTACATCTTGCACACACGGACATTTGAACAATCGATAGTTCCGCGTTTTGGCGAGAG
The DNA here is from genome assembly GCA_000750815.1 of Pseudogymnoascus sp. VKM F-4516 (FW-969). Classification (NCBI taxonomy): domain Eukaryota; kingdom Fungi; phylum Ascomycota; class Leotiomycetes; order Thelebolales; family Thelebolaceae; genus Pseudogymnoascus; species Pseudogymnoascus sp. VKM F-4516 (FW-969). The sequence continues at coordinate 65,297 of JPJZ01001216.1, read as the reverse complement.
CGGGCTGGGTGTGTGGTCTGTGGTGCGGGAAATATCAAAAACATCCCGCTGATTACGGTACCTGACCCAACGACCAGTGGTATATGTCCGAGCGGCCAGCGTGGTTTCTGTGCCTTGCATGCTGACGGCGTCGTGGGTGTGTGGTGCGTGGGAGTTCTGGAAGCCAAGGTGGTGTAGTGGTTGCACACCTCACAGTTGCGTTTCAGAGATATTACGGGCATTGGTCGAAGGATGTGGAGAATTTCGGGGGTGGATGGATACTTTTCACGGCTGGGTGGAGTCGGCTGTTGGGGGTTCCTTGTGGCGATTATAAAAAAATTAGAGAAGAAAAGGCATCGAAAAGGAAAGGATGCGAGCATCGATCTACGATATCGGCGAAATGATGGATACAGATCTAGACGAGAGGAGTGACGGCCGCGTCATGTGTCAGTGGGAGTATAGATCTTTGGGGCTTGGATGAGAGATCTTGGGAAGCCTTTTCGTTCGTTACACGGTACGGTACTGTACAGTACAATACAGCACAGACAGCGGCCTGGTAAGCCGAGGCAGCGATGTCAAATGGGTGGTGGACGGACCGGTCTAGACGCCGAGACACCCGTCTCAAGCGGCTCGAGCTGTCAGTTAAGGCATGAATATTGAAAAGGAAGGAGTGAAGGCGGGATCTCATGACTCCTGAGCATCACGAACATCTATTGTTTGGTATGTGCGATATTCATCGCCGGCCGTTGATCTTAGGAGAGAAAGAAGCTCCTAGCGGGAATAGCGCTTTTTCCAGAAGGGAAAGGCGGGGGGGAACTTGGGGGAATGGGAGTTGTGAAGGGTCCAAGAAGAGGCGTCGAAGAGCGCCATAAAGGCCATGAAAGGCCAAGAAAGGCCGCAGGATCGTGAATGAAACAGCTCTTATTGGCACACGAGTTGTTGGCGCACTGCAAATGTGTGGAGCATCCTAACAATAGTGGCAGCGAGACACACGACATTTTTGGGGAAATGAGCTGTGGGGGGTGGCTGACAGTCTGGAGAGGGTCTAGAGAGGGGTCCTGTTTCTCCAACCACACTTCCGTATGGAGCCCTTTGCTGTGTACTAACAGGTTCCACTAGAACACATCATGAACTTTCTCATGGAGATCATCAATGTTGGCTCTGCAATATGGAGGAGGGATTGGATGGATCCAGGCTGGCATTTAATGAGGATTCTCAACCTACCTAACCCTATCACATTCTATTCCAACATACAGATCATGACAGGCCAACGGCCGCCTGCATCACATTTCAAATCACATGGAGCCGGCCAACCACGCTTTGTGTACTGTAGTACAATATACTGGATTGTATGTACGTACATACTGAATTGTTGTACTTCACTCTAGCCAGAACATTATTTGTCGGGCCTTCGATGCTGGCTACAAAGCTACATGTCCACTGATGCACACTCCTATCCACTGACCGCGGCTCAATTGTGGCTTTGACGGCCTTCAAACGACACTATTTGCTGGGCTGGTCCTGGGCTCGTGGTGGGCTCGTGTGCAATTCCCCGCCGTCTTCTTCCATGCCCCACACGTTGTGGGAGAATCACCTTGTGTTGGAGCTTTGTGTGGCCCCTGACCCCTCTTTCCCCCCGCCCGCCACCACACATCACCATCGCCACTAGCCGGTGCACAGGGCTCGTATGCTTTGTAGTGGACAAGCACCAGGATCACTAACCCAGTGCTCATCGCATTGCATCGCCCCATTGGGCACCAGGGTCGCAGTCGCCATGCGTACATATGTAGATCTATCGCGGCCAGTCTTAGTCCTTGCTCCCTCGTTGCCTCTTGTATTCGATCAATGTGTCTTATCAATCGTTGATGCCGTCGTTGCTGTCGTCGCCATCACCGGTCTCTCAACAACATCTTCGAAAGTTTGACGTGACGGCGCGGTCCGCAAGAATATAGCGCGACGCAGCGCAGTCGCCACCATGTATCAGGCTTCTAATGTCTACGTTATTTGCGGCTTTGCTGCCATCGGTATGTCAAGCGGACCCCTCACTCCCGATCGTCGGGGAAATGCCTTCGTTTGAATGTTACACCGCAAGGCAATCGTACTGATCAGAGTGTGATGTATAGGCGGCGGGTTGTTTGGTTTTGATATCTCCTCCATGTCCGGTGTCATTGGGACAGAGGCCTATAAGCGTTATTTCGGAAATCCGTATGTTCAGCCATTAGAGTCCATTTTGACATTGCGCTGATGAAATGGCAGTGTCTCTTCGGTTCAGGGAGCCATCACAGCTTCTATGCCCTTCGGCTCGTTCTTCGGTGCTCTCATATCATCATTCATAGCAGACCGCTACTCCCGTCGAACCGCCATCCAATTCTCCTGCACGCTCTGGATCATCGGCTCTACGTACGTCCCTACTCTTCAACGTTATCCATCTCTGCTAACCAAACATTAGTATCCAATGCGCGTCTAACGGCATCCCTATGCTCGTGGTTGGTCGCGCCATCTCAGGTATCTGTATCGGTATTGCCTCTACCATCGTGCCCGTTTATCAGTCCGAAATAGCACCAAAAGAGATTCGTGGTCGCATCGTCACCCTGCAGCAGTGGGCTATCACATGGGGTATCCTAATCCAATATTTCATCCAATACGGCGCATCATTTGTCGGCGGCGGGCCCAACGATCCCAACCAGCCCCAGGCGGCATTCCGCATCCCTTGGGGTCTTCAGATGATTCCAGCAGTCATCCTCTTCTTCGGCCTGTTCTTCCTTCCACGTAGCCCTCGCTGGCTGGCCAGCAAGGACCAGTGGGACGAGGCGATCCAGGTGCTTGCGGATCTACACGCAGGCGGCGACATCGACCACCCGAAAGTGCTCGCAGAGTACCAAGAGATCGAGGAAGCTCTTCGCTTCGAGCGCGAGGAGGCCACTAGCAGCGTGCGCGCACTCGCGGCGCCGCGCATGGCGAAGCGTGTGCTCCTTGGTATGAGTATCCAGACGTGGTCGCAGCTGGGTGGCGTCAACGTGATGATGTACTACATCATTTACGTGATGCAGGCTGCAGACATCGGATCGCCTCTGCTTACAGCCTCAATCCAGTACGTTATCAACGTTCTTCTCACGCTCCCTGCCATCATCTATATCGACCGATGGGGCCGTCGGCCGTCTCTTCTTCTCGGTTCCCTGTTTATGATGATCTTCTTCTTCATCACCGGCGCCATCCAGGCCGTATATGGCCAAGCCGAAGTCATCCCTCAGTCCAACATCACCTGGGTTGTGCGCGGCAACAAAGCCGCCTCTGGTGCCATTGTCGCCTGCTCCTATCTCGTCGTCGCTACCTTCGCCACAACGTGGGGTCCAGCATCCTGGTGCTACCCAGCGGAGATCTTCCCGTCCAAAGTCCGCGCCAAGGCTGTCTCTCTCGCCACTGCCTCGAACTGGTTCTGGAACTGTATCCTCTCCTTCGCCGTTCCCCCTATGTTGTATCACATCAATTGGCGCATGTATATGCTCTTCGGAACGTTCAACGGCTTGGCGCTCCTGCATGTGTATCTCGCCGCGCCGGAGACGAAGGGGAAGATGCTCGAGGAGATGGATGAAGTGTTTGATAGTGGGCGCCGGGCCTGGGAGCGACAGCCAAAGGGGTCGAGACTGGACGATCTGGCGCGCGGGATTGCAGAGGGGACGGTATTGCCGCCGGCGAGAGCGTATAAGGGGATTCGCGTTGAGAAAGAGATTAAGCGCGATAGTATTGGAGGGGACAGATCAAGCAGCACCATTAGTCTGCAGCCTTATCATGCGCATTGCGAGGCGGAGCCATGAGAGGTCTGGGTCTAGCGGCGGGGTGTTGTTGGGTAGTAGCCAGGAGTGGAGCTTAATATTCGCGACAAACTGCAACTACTCGCCCAGCAAGAACTGTGGTACAGTCCTATTGTTTGCTGCCGCCTCAACCTAAGCAATATTTAGTCTCGAACTGCAGACAGCAATAGTTATTGGCCGAGGACAGAAGGGTAAATATCCCAGGGTTAAACGCAGGCCGCCGGCCAGGGATAACAGAAACACACATTATGAAGGCGCACTTTTCGGCAGTACGGATCAAAGGGCGGGTTTACGACTTGCATTAGGGATAGTAAGGCTGGGTTATGGTATTCGCGACTTCACAGTCGTTTGGGACAGGATATGGGATCGGTATGGCGAGTTTGGCCGAGTGCTGTAGGTATAATACTTTACTTCGCACTGTAGCACCGAGGTCGGGCGCATCTGTGGACTGTAAGTCTGGCGCGTCAGTGGCGTCTATCTATATAATGGCAAGATGTGGAACTATGGCTTTGTGGCTTGCATGAGTTGTGAGACCTGCATTAGTGATAACTGGTTACTCTAGCGGCTTACTGGTTCACAGGAATAGGTGACTTCTGGGCGTGTTGTCTCGATATTAATGCTTTCAATTTTTATACCGCAGCCATGACTATTACCCTTAACGAAGCTATACCATATATCAATAGCAGGTATTGGGAGCAGTGGGAATAAAAGATCAACCGGCCATTTTCCACAATGAAGCTGGCGATTATCGCCGAAATTAGATCAAACACTATCCTCCATCCTACAAACATACCCATCATATACACCACTCATAGCGCATTACCAGGCTCAGAACGACTCGGGGGTCTAGAAAATCTCCAACCTCAGAGCCCTGGAAGCAAAGTCGACCGCACGTTCTTTCGATACTGCTGCCAGTCTTCGCCATACTATAGCAACAAGTTAGAACTCGCTGCATCTATCGTCAAGACTCAAACCAACTTACCCGATCCGCACAATAACGGTCTAGCACTGGAACGCCTCTGACCGTAAAGTCGTGGTAGAAGAACCAAAACACCAGCCCGCCCCAGATGGGTCCCGCAGCCGCCGTTGCATATCCAGAGCGCCATATACAATACGCGCCGTAATTGATGTGGCGCGCGACACCAAAGAGGCCGCTGGTAAATGGTTTTCCCTTGTTCTCTGGGCGGGCCTTGAAGCTTCTCCTCTGAATCTCAGAGGCGGTTTCAAGGATGAGACCACCAATGGCCATGGCGGTGCCGAGAATGAATGCTGGGGTAAGCGAGTTGAGGTCGCGGGGCGCGGGGGAGAGGATGCCGAGGTTTGTGAGAAGGGAGGAGGCGGCAGAGGGGAGAATGGGAGCTAGAGGGGCGATGGACCAGAAGATCGAGTTGAGAGAGTTGAAAAGTGTGTTGAAGAAGCCGATTGCAATGGAATCAGCAGGGCGCATCTCGGTCTCAGCGATGCGGTAGAGCCAGTAGACATGCTTGACGCTGCTGGCAGTCGCAATGGCGAAGAGGATCTGGGCTTGTAGGGGGAGAGCGTTTATGTTAGTCCAGGTTGGAAGGGAGTAGGCGCCCAAGTGGAATGGAGGTAAGGCTGGGACACCAATGGCGCGGAGACCAGGAGATGCGAGGCCGTATGCTAGAAATCCATATTGCACGAATATATCAGCGGTGCGGATTCCAGCGAATATAGCTGAGCTAATGGGCGACGAGCGCTTGATGCGGGAAAGGTTGTCGCGCAGGCCAGCAGCTGGAGAGGTTGAGGACGAGGCCATGGTGTGAGAAATTGAGAAAATTTTAGAGCATGAGGTAACAGTGAGATGCAGACGATTGGAATATTAAGAGGCAAAACATATATAAAGTTATATATATCACGACTTACGGTGCGAGGAATCGGGCCTCGGGCTGTCATGGATTGCCATGGTCGGTAAGTAGTTATCGGTAAAACAGTTACAGGGCCGTGTCTACGACATTGGAAGCATACCTGACGTAATAGACTTTATACTTATCTGATCCGTAGAAATGCGGGGAAATAGCGCTCGGGATCTAGGGAAGCATAGGATACCTTTCTGGGCCAATCACTGCCACTGTGCGAATACGACAACCAATTTATCGTAATAATCAAAGTTGCGATGCGAAGTCTAACTGCAACGAAGAACTTGGAGACCTCGGGAGGAGAGTGCCCTCACGGGTATAAAACGGGCCTTAGAAGGCAAGAATGATTTACGCATTATAGTTTGCACGGCTGGCTTGCCATACGCTTTCCGTGCACATTCCACGATATTTCCCCTCTATATATAGTGAGTGTACTACACTCTATCTAAGGAACATAGTGAAGTGATGGGATTGAGGGCGGAAGAGCAAAGGTTGACCCGGAAAATCATTTCTACCTCAATTATAGTGTGACGATGACGCCTGCCAAATCCTATCAAAGCCCCTGGCATAATATCACCTTGTTGTTTCCCCGCAACTTCAAATTATTCTTTCCCCATACCGGCCGTCGGCAACCGGACAACCGATCAATCGCGCTGACCCTCGCGAACAGAGTCCAGTCAAAAGAAAACTATACGGTTGCTTCCCTATCGCCGTTCCTATCTGAATATTATTTGGAAACTATTCTTCTATTTTCCTTCCCCGCATTCGCAAATAGCGTTGCAAATCGAATCTAGGAAAGATCGGACGTTGGTGAGAAGCTTAAACGAAACACTGCCTCGGAGCCTCGTTCTCCGCGCCCCTCTCCGGCGCCCGCATACCCGCTATTTTCCGAATGCCTACCTCCACCTAGGATAGCTTGCCGTTGTTCCTAGAAGTCCATATCGACCATGCGAGGGCTACTATATTTTGATTGCCTGTGCGGCGAAATGGAGATTACACCTTCTCATGAGTGGAAGCGGAGAGGGCCGAGTATAAAGCTCATGCATCCCTTGTTGATCGACACCCTCCGTGGTTGCTGAGGCTATTGCGGATTCTTGGCTATTGTATCCATCGCCAATTTTTGTATTCACGATGCTTTTCTCCGCGATTCTGACAGCGGGCCTTGTGTCCTCGGCGGCAGCATTAGCTCCGCCGGCCCCTCGCTGTCGTGCAAATGCCAATTATAAGGGCTGGAGTTCAATGAAGCATGCGTTCATTTTGTACGGCTCATTAATCCCCTAAGACGTCCAAGGCTAACAACACCAGCGGCGACTCCTATACGACGAATGGCTTCAATGTGTCCCTCACCCAACCAGCACCGGGAAATCCTCTGGGCAACCCTCCATACCCGGGTTGGACCGCTGCCAATGGTCCCAATTGGCCTGACTTTCTCACTGTCAAGTACAATGCGTCTGAGATCTTGACATACAACTTAGCATACGGTGGCGCTACTGTATCATCTTCGCTCGTTACGCCCTATGAACCCACCGTGCTATCCCTCTCGAACCAAGTCGAAGATCTCTTCATCCCCACCTACGCCTTCAATGGCCAATGGACAAGCAGTGATTCCGTCTTCGGCATTTTCATCGGCATTAATGATGCCGGTAACTCATACTACTTGGGACCCGACAAAGTCCCCATCCTAAACAAGAAGATCTTCGCCGTCTATGACGGCCTCGTCAAGGAGCTCTACAACACGGGCGCAAGGAACTTTGTTTTCCTTAACGTGCCGCCTACGGACAGGAGTCCGCTGATGATAGGCCAGGGCGCCGATGCCGCGGCTCTCCTAGCAAGTGATCTGAAGGCCTTCAACGGTGCTATCGCGAGTCTGGCCGCTGGCGTCAAGAAGAACTATGCCGAGACGAACGTTTTCACGGTGGACGCGTGGCAGGCATTCACAGACGTGCTGAACAAACCTACCGCATTTCCTGCCACCGCCGGATACAAGAACACCACCGCGTACTGTGAGGCATATCAGAAGTAAGTCGGGCTCTAAATAGGCATTTCGTCTCTTGATAGAAATGTTGCTAATTGTATGCAGTGGAACCCCAGCGCCAGACACTCTCGACCCCTCGTGCGGAATCCCGGTAAACCAGTATTTCTGGCTCAACAGCCTGCACCCCACGTCGCCCATGCACGACGTCCTTGCGCAGAAGGTTGCAGCGCAGCTGAAGAGTGGACCAAACGTGTGTTAGAGCGAATAGACATAGGTAGCTTTAGATTCTGCAAGTGGGATGCTAGAACGGACGATCAGAGCGGGGATTTGCATGGTCCTGATTGCGCCGCGCTCCTTATGCTCACAAATATAAGAGGCCAAGAAGGAAGATGCGTGTTATAGGTTCATAGCTACAGGAAATATAGGCGCGTAAAATGCAATTTTTGAACCCCGCCTCTCTTCTCACTTTAGGTCAGGCTTAGATCCAGATCTGAGACAAGGACGGCTTCAATAGTGGGCCATTTTTGGCTAAGGTGCGGACACTGGAACTTTACGAATTTGTCGACTTATCCCTTAAGTGGCTTCCGGCTCTGAGTGGATCCACTATAGGGTAGATCTTACCCTGTAGATAAAGATCCAGCGCTGTAATAGCAGCACAAACCCGCGGAGGAGTACGCAGGTTCAGGTTTGGAGGGACTAAAATTATAAGTTGTTGGAGGTTTGGAAACACGGTGAGGCGCTTGCAGGTCCAAATAAGATCCCCATAATTAGACCACTCAATGGCCAGGCGTTTAACGTGGATGGCAATAGGCTCGGGCGCCAAAGCAAAGACGCAATGATGACCGAAAGTCCCATTGTTCAGATAGAAGGTCGTCGTTGAAAAATCGAAAAAATTGGCATTGTAGAACGGAGACAGCGCAGTGCCCGCAGCGAATCCATTTTTGTTATATGGTCCCCATATTACGCGCCTGGCTTCTTGACACACCTGGGCAATCTGCGAACTGTCCCTGGACGGGATTGGTCTCACAAGGCAAGGCTCTCCAGCAGGCATGAGAACGTCCCCGGTGCCCAATATTGGTATGAAATCGACAATCACATGGGCAGGCAGCGCGTATTCCCATATCATCAAACGAAGTTCGATTGGCAGTGCTGAAAACAGAGTAAAGATATTGGTGGTATCCATTTAGCTTGGCTGCAGAGCCACCTATCGTGGCACGAGTAGCAGGAAGAATGAGCTCTATTGTTGGTGTTGTGGTTTTTGCGACAAGACCCTGTCGAGCGGCGGTGAACATGGACGGCCAAAGGCCGTGGTCGTTTGCGAAGCCCATCTTTGTTTTAGGAGCGCGATACTTCCCCGCAGTTATCCTTCAAACACTATTGCCTCCAACATTCTTGTGACAAATACAGCAAACGGCGTAGCCACAAGGCAGATCAGCTACTTCCATACGCTGGAGCAGCTGTGTGAAATAATTATGAGATTTTATCCGTCCATACTTAATGAACCACAGTCGTCTGGTGAATCTCAAGCCACTTCTTGATAGAATTTAGCGCTATGGTCGGCGGCAGCCTCAATACAACAGTTCTCAGCCAGTCTCTGGTCGCCTCTATCTCTCAAATACTAATTAAGAGCGATATTCCTTGTGTCCTATGGGGAAACTATCTTCTTACAATATATGGCGTACCGAGCATTGTTAACGTGACCAAGCTCCTCTCCCTGCTATATACTGACTCCAGCTCATGTTATAAAGGGAATAGATTTTGTCGTTCCTGATGCACTCCTTACCGCCTCGGTGTTTGCACTTCAAAACAAGGGTCTAGATCACTGCACGGAGACAAAGTCGTGCAAAACAGTTGACGAATTTCGAACATCTCCAGCTCCCGCAGCTCATTTCCACATCAGTCCTGACACTACGATTTCTATCTACAAGCAATCTTCAACGCTATGGTCTCTACCAATCTTAACCCTCGAACAGTTGGGTTGTTCCCATGACATTATATTGGGATCTGACTCAAGTCTTCCACCACCACGACCTGGACGGGGATCGGGTGCCTTTCACATCGGCTATTTTCCAGTATATATCCCTACTGCGCACCAACTGCTGGAAGCGTATGTACGACTTGTTGTAGGATCAGATGGAGGCCGGTATAGATACAGGGGCCTGGCTACGATAACCTACATTGAGGAATACGTGGATGGAGACGGGCTCTTAGACGAGGTCAGGGTAGAAGATCGGTGCGGGAAGTTTTACTCGGATATGAAGCTTGGCAAAAAGCCAATGGCACTTCTATTTGAAGAGCTCGAGGCTAGTTTTGCGGGGCTTTTTGCATGATGAACTGCTTCCGTTGCCCTCCAACATGATCACGCCCATGGCGCCAGCTTTGATGAAGGGCATTGAAGGCGCGCCACAAATACTGTGCAAAGCAGGCCGTTTAGCTCAGTCATAGTAAATGAGAAGCGAAACTAATCAGTATCTAGCGTTGTGAGGTTACGATACAACACTATGTGGTACGACTTATGACGCGAAAGACTTGCTAGGTGAAGTGTGAGCTATATAGTGTAGTTACTAGCCATCTTCAGCCACCACAAGAATAGTTCTCGAACCGGGGTCAATAGTGCTCATAATTATCCACGAGTGCCATGTATAAAATCTAACGCATGTCATGAGTATAATTCGCATTATTTTGGCGATCCGTCAAGCCGGCGCTTGTGAAAAATCAAGCCTAGTTTTGATCAACGAAACCTTTTGGCAATATATTTAGTTGGCGGCTAAACCTCATTCTGTCGATCGTAAAGAAATTCCATCGGAGACACGGTCATAGGAGCCTTTGCTGGCATATAGATCTGCAGATCAGCATCAAATAATCTGTGGCTAAATGCCTTGGCGAAGGCATCTGATATGTCTGAAACGCGGGACTCCAGCATTCCCCATGAAATGGCGTCGGGAAGCCACGCTACACTCAATGCCACACATGGAACCGTTTTTATCAATACTAACTCAATTTTCTGATTGGCATGTTTGTTCATCTCCCGGCCTAGCTCTCACGGCAATAAGCTGGTGAGACTGGGAAGTTGGTAGCACTCTATTCAGGATCGACAAAAATGTCATCCGAATATATAAGAAGCTCGCTATTCCCATCGAGACTTGGCTTTCTCCCAATGTTGGATTTCTCTAAACCAAAAATCAGCGCGTCAAAATGAAGTCTCAAGTTATTGCTACCCTGGTTGCCCTGGCATCGACGGCAGCAGCTCATGGAGGTGTGTGCCACTATACCGTGGACGGTGCCGAATATAATGGGTGCCAACCTCCGTTCATTATCATTTAAAGCCAATGCACTAACAAATATAGAACGCTATGGCATCTCTGGGATATGGAAAACAATCCCATCCCTGATCCTCCGCAAGTCCCGAGCATTCAAAGGCGTTGGGATTTCAACCCAGTCTTCGATGTAACCAGCGGAAATATGACATGTAACTGGGACGGCACGGCCACAGCATCATCTATACACGCTCCCATTCGCGCTGGCAACAAAATCACAGCACATTGGGACAACTTCATGCCGGACGTTTTCCCTAACGTCTGGCCTCACTCTATCGGACCCATTCTCGCATACATGGCTGCGTGCCCGGGAGATTCATGTGAAGGCTTTGATGGAAGCGGCGCTGTATGGTTCAAGATTGATCAGGTCGGATTATCTCCAGAGGCAGTAGACCTGCGCGGTCCATGGGAGCAGGGGCCGCTACTCCAACCCGGCGCAGATGGTACCCCTGGCTACACAGTGGCCATCCCAAAGAACCTAAAGCCTGGGAAGTATTTGATCAGGCACGAAATTATCATGTTGGCCAGCAGACCACCGCAGTTCTATATTGAATGTGCGCAGCTAAGTGTCACCGGGAATGGGACAGCATCACCGAGTAGCGATCACCTTATTAGCATCCCAGGTGCATATGCGGATGAAGGTACGATAGGCAGGCCCTGAATGCACATTGAGTGAAATATGCTAATTATGCGCTCGAAAAACAGATCCAGGTCTTGCACTGTCTCAGTGGTGGGTATGTATAATCTCCAACCGTCTAGATCTTACACCAAAGTCTCGGACTCGATGTGATCATAATGGTAACAAAGCTAACCTCAAATTTCCAGATGGGACCCGGTGGTTCACCCTTCCAAGATGAGTGGAACACAACAGTTAGTATTCGCGATCTCCATATTGCTGTTCATTATTAACAGGAACAGGTATACCCATTCCCGGGGCCTGAGGTGTGGTCTGGATAGTAACGGTGCCTGCATTCTTGTGAATATTCGTGGGCCTACAGTCAGATACTGTATCTTGTTATGGCTTATCTGCTGGTTTCTCTTATGAAACTGGGCATCGAAACTGTATATGATTAATGATAACGCTCATTATTAGAAAGGAGGGGGGTCTGGTATAAGTATCTGCGCGCGTTAACTCCGCGGTAGTTGTGACCAACCACCACTGCCTGAGCGCATGTATATATTTGAAGAAAATCCAACGGCTTAAGGAATCTTGCCTGTAGCAACCCCGCTTGGCTGTTCCGATATGTGGAGTTTGCGCAGCAGGAGTTAGGTTGGGGACAGACACGTCGTTAAGACGGCGCAATCAAGCTTTCGGCACTTGAGGTACAGGAAGTAAATCGAGCAGCTTCAACGATATCATTACATATTGAGGTGACATCAGTATAAAATCTGAAGTATGCATCACGCGTCCATATTGTTCAAACTGACATTGTAAATACCAAATCTTACCCAATAATAGAGTCTTAACTTCGGCCCAATGTTGCCCCTGGCACCCCAAGCCCATTTCGAGGCGGGAGCAAACTGCCGTCGCCTCTCGCATTCATAAAATCTCCGGCTCCCCACAGATTTGATCCGGCTTTTTAAGATTTTGGGTCCATGGGTGCCTACCAATTCAGCCGTCGGCGTTCCTAGGTTATTATATTATATACCTTAGCGGGGAAGGTCTCCAATGGCGGCGGTCGCTGCATATGAAACAGCGACAATTTACCGTCTTGGCGAGATGAATGGAAGAATACAGTGCAACCACATGATCTTCCCCAGATTCCTCCAAGCCATGGCCACGGTCTGGAAGGCAAATTTTGGTGAGCGCCCAACGATCCCGCCGTCCCGCTGGCTGGACACGAGGGCCGGCGTATATATTACAGTCTCAATGGAGGCAAGTTTAATCTATGGGAGCCCTGTGATGAGAGCGTGGCAGCAAGCGCAGCTTATATCCATATCCCTCCTTATAATGGCGATCGTCCGCTGTCTCGTTGGAAGATCTGCGAGATTTGCACTTTCAAGTTTATAATTCCATACATACTCTAAACTTGCCAGGATGAGATCAGCAATCCTTCCCATTGTCGCGGCTATTCTAGCCCAGCAAGTCGCTGGACACGCTACGTTCCAGCAACTCTGGGTTAACGGTGTCGATCAGATATGTCGCCCCACTCCGATCCTTCACAGTAGTTGACTAACTTGGTGATTACCAGTCCACTTGTGTCCGCCTGCCGGCGACAAATAACCCAGTCACTGATGTATCGAGCAATGATATGCGCTGCAATGGCCGCGGCGGGGTGTCTGGCAAGTGTCCTGTCGTAGCGGGTCAGACCGTGACAGTTGAGATGCACCAGGTATGCTATAAATCCCTGTGGTAGCAGGAACTCGGTCTCAATTCCTATGAAGGCTTGGACTCAGCTCAAACTCTATGATGGCATGAGTGCAGATCACTAACTATAAATGGCATTATAGCAAAATGGAGATCGATCATGTGGCACCGAAGCAATCGGCGGCGCTCACTGGGGTCCAGTCAACGTGTATATGTCTAAGGTCGCGGATGCCTCGTCGGCAGATGGATCGACAGGATGGTTCAAGGTCCACGCGGACTCATGGGCAAAGGTATGATAGATGAGTATCCGTCGCATAATACTCAAGCTAATGACTACGCAGAACCCCGCTGGTAACAGTGCTGATGATGACTGGTGGGGCACCAGAGATTTGAACAACTGCTGTGGAAGGATGAACGTGAAGATCCCCGCAGATATCGCAGCTGGAGACTACCTTCTCCGCGCTGAGGTCATTGCTCTTCACGTCGCCGGCTCCAGCGGTGGTGCCCAGCTTTACATGAGCTGCTGTACGCCGTCTCCCTCAATTTATTCTCATACATCCCCAACTAACCACCTCTGTCTAGATCAACTCGTCGTCTCCGGCGGCGGCTCCGCCACCCCAGCAACAGTCAACTTCCCCGGCGCTTACAAGGCCACCGACCCCGGAATCCTGATCAACATCCACGCAGCCATCAGCTCGTACGTCAACCCCGGCCCCGCCGTCTACTCAGGGGGAAGCAGCAAAGTCGCCGGCTCGGCGTGCTCTGCTGGCGGTGAAGGCGCAACGACAACTGGACCACCCGTCATCCAGACGGCGACTGGGACGCCCGGCGGTGGTGGTGGAGGTGGAGTTGGCGACGGATGTACTGTTAACAAGTACGCGCAATGTGGTGGGCAGGATTATACGGGATGTACTGTTTGTGCTGTAAGTTCCCCTGCTACAGTGTCGATACCTTTTTTTTGTGTCCTTTTGCACTTCCTTTCTTGGCGGGAATCTGGGACTGTTCGCATTAATGAGACCGCCTGCTGATGAGAATGAAATAGTCCGGCTCAACTTGCAAGGCCGTCTCGCCTCCTTATTACTCGCAGTGCAGTTAGACACGGTCGACGATATGGCGGAAGCATTCGACCATGGAAGGCATGCTGAAGCCGAGCGTACGAAGATGAGGTATATTGGGAAGTATGTAGGTGGTGGATTACATAGCGTAACGAGTAGGAATAGTGTTGATAAAATGAAAGCCCGTCTGAGCCAGCCACTTGCTGGACGACCACATCTCCTGTCTCGTCAAAGACAAAACTGCTCCTCTCTATGAAGTAGAACCCCTCGAGAACCGCCGTGCGATGAACACAAATTCCTTATTGTATCACCGTCGGCATATCAGACCGAGCGTGACATCCCCTCCACCTCACAGAGAGAAACTATATAAATAGCCTGCCCACTTACGGTACCTGCCGTCCCCCCACGTTGTCTCACGTCTCAATCAGCATCCTGCACCATGAAAACCCTACTCCTTATTGTAGTACAGATCGACGGGTTGTGAGACATATCCGTGATACGCGAGAGATGAGATCGAGTTTTTTTAAAGGGGGTGTCGAGGATCAATTTTGATAGAAATGCCGATGCTCGTGAGATGTTTGGAGGGCTGTACGAGTTGCTAAAGGATCCATGTGAGTTGTTGGGAGTACAAGAGACTGGTGTGTATGTCTGAATATGGGTATTCACTTTAGATAGTGTTGTTATTATTGGCAGCAAGTGTGAAAATAGTAGTTGGAGCTTGATACTACAGTATCACAATATTGTATTCCAGTGGCTATCCACTCGTCACACTCACTCCATGCTTTCTTCCTTCCTCTTGGATGCATCCCCTCATCTCTGTCCCAAGAAAAGGTAGATTACCACCATCGCAATTGATGGTGCAATATATACAGAATGGTATCGCTGACCAAATCCCGTAACCCTCTATCTCATGTTATACATTAAACAATACAAGCCCATGCAACGCCATATGGATCGTGGGCACTCCCGTCATAATGCACCCACTCCCGGCCTCCCGCTCCTCTGGTTAGAGCTCCCCAATACAGAACAAAAAAAGTCGCTTTGCCGTAAACGCCAGAATCAAAACGTAGCTTCATATCATATAGGATTATCCATCCCTATCCCCGACACCGCCGGCGAAACCTCAGCATCCTTTCTCGCGTGCGATGGCGGAGTCAGCAGACCCCTCGGCGGCACAGCACGAGGCGGTGTAGCACGAGGCGGCGGCGTACGAGCGTCGCGCAGCGCTTCGTTGCGCAGGTTCTCGGCCCTGGGGGGTGTACTCCTGAGAGGGCGCGGGGGTTCCTGTCGCTGTTCCGTGGCACCACCGGCTCGAAGGGTGCTTTTGCTACCCGAACTGCTTCCGCCCCCGCTGCCGAGGCCGCGCTTCATGAATTTGCCTAGTGTGCCGACGAGTTCGGCAGCGTCTTCGAACATCTCGTCATCCATGCCTTCGGTTGCGTTGTAGACCTCCGCGATTGTGTTTTTGGCGAGGCGGCGCGAGCGGTCAGCGTCTTTGACGCAGTCGTAGAGGAAGGCGGAGAATTCGGTTTTGACGCTGAGGCGGAGGGGGTGGGATCCCCAGAGGAGTCTCTCTGCAAGGTCGTTTGCTTCTTGAAAGGCAGCCATAGCGGTAGGGATGTAATCTCTACTCTGGAGGAGGAAGTCTGCTGCAGAGCCAGATTGTCGCGCTTCTCGTTGACTATCAGGGTGCTGAACAGGGCCGCCTTCCAATGGGTGTGATGGTTGGACCGAGGACGAGCGAGATTCCGGAGGTGATGGCACGGTTGGAGTATGTGATCTGCCTGGTATCGCGGGTGCCTTCCCCTTGTCCTGCTTCTGTCGGGGCGAGAGTAGGCCTGGTGGTGTTGTGATCTGGCGTGGCGCAGCAGAATTGATTGATGGCTGATTGTGGAAGAGAACAAATATGTGGTAGAAGGAGGCGCGCAGTTTGTAGGTCAGCACTTTGAGTTCCTCAAAGGACGAGACCATGTGGAGGACATATTGCTCCACGATTAGAAGGCCCTCACGGCTGAGCCAGATGATGTGAAAGTACAGGTCCAAGCTCTTTGTCGCGCGGGTCGGATCGAGCTTTCGTAGTTTGCGCGCGCGAACGAGCTGCTTGGCAAGGATGACGGAGAGGCCAAGTAGCTTGAAGAGCATAGATGACAGGAGCGGGTTGTCTGAGGCGATGTTCTTTGCGAATTGCCCCAGGAACTTCTGGTCAACCTCCGTGGAGGCCATGAAGTATGGAATTGACAGAAAGAAGTCGGAGAGGGAGATCGGCGGCGACGAGGAAAGGGGACTCTTATTCTCAGCGTTCGCCGTGTATGGAGGTGACATTGCAGGATGCGCGCGCTGGGACGTGACGCTACGCTGGTTTTATGGTAGGTGCAGCGGAGGTGGAGAAGCCAATTGAGGATATGCAGTAGTGATCCATGAACGACGAACGGGAAGGTGGCTGGACAATCCAGGAATTGAAGGTCCCACCGCAAAGTCAATTGGCGTGGAAGTGACGTTAATTGGGCCTCATAGGGCGTTATTCAGGCATTTAGACGTGGCAATCGTGGCAATTCCGTGGGGTTGGGAAGATAGTCGGGGTAAAGTTGGCAAGGGCAAGTCGTTCTCTGTTCATTCCTTGGTGTTCTGTCGTTGTAAGTATCGACACTTGCCAACGCATCAACCGGCCTCCTCACAGACCCGGGGCGAACGAAGCCCTTGCTCTCTCTTCTCCCCACTCTTCCACGCTCTCACACGCACTTAGCCACCCACAGATCGTAATAGCGGCAACTTTGAGGGACGCTATCTGTTTGTAAATGGTGTACGGTGTACTGGTACAGTCTGTACGGTCTGTACGGTCTGTACTGGCTGTAGCGTCTGTGCTGTCCCTTTGGCAATGTAATGTAGCTGCTAATTGACGTTTGGACCTTGTGGGATAGTGGTCAAGGGATAATAAGTGGCGTTTGGAGCCAGTCCTTTCTCCCAAGATGCAGGAGAGCTGCAGGGTGAAAGGAGAAGGAGTGGCGGTGAGGATGGAAATGGACGTTTGAACGGGGACAAAGAGCAAAGATGCGCGATGGTCCCGACTAAACCAATCTAACCAATCTAGCCAACCGAGGTTTCTAGCAGGGGTCCTTGGGTCCGGTTTGGGTTTCCGTCCCTTGGTCTGGGGCTGGGGCTGGGGTGGTCTGCGCGCGCGGATCGGGACGTTGTGGACGCTAAGGAATCTCCGGGTTTGTCTCGTCTGGCTGTTTCGCTGTTTCGCCGTTTCGTCGTGATCTGTCCCTTTTCTCCTTACAGATTACAGAGAAGAGTTCTTTCGTGTCTGGGTTTTATCAAGACAGCATAACCAACCGATTGGCTTTATATATGTATGTATGTATATATATTCGAGTATATCTGAGTGGGTGCACCCGGCTATATCCGACTATATTCCACGCCCTTCGCGCGCGCCAATTGGTACTCCACTACCATCATGATCACAGTCGCCGATACACATATTACTCCCCGACCATCATAGCCCTATCAACCAAGCCCGTACTCCCCCATTTAGTACACACAAGTAACCGCGCGCTCAAACATCCCACAGAGATCAGGGGATCAGGGGCTTAGCGCTGTATCTCAAGGCGCTACGTCGAATATCAAATTAGCGATATCTCTCAGGGCAAAACATCTTGTCTCACCTGTCGATGACTTAAAACAGTATGCGCAATACAGCCAACCAGAGCTCATCTGTTCATCTGAAGCTGAGAACCCCTTTCTTTCATCATTCTTCTCAATCAAACCATTTATATTATATCTTGCATAACAAGCCATACCCTCATCCTTCATCTCAATCAATCCCTTATATCTGGCAAAAACACGTTTGCATACCCTCACTGAACCCCATCTGCCCCATCGATGCTCTTCTGCTATTTCAAATTCCTCTGCCACCTGTGTGGCCAAACTCAATCATCGGCATCACGTTGCCCCTGCATCTTCCCGGTCTACCGTCATGTCAGGACACCTTCCTGCAGCCTCATCATTGCGTTTTATTCCAAATCCTCTCGTTTCATACAGCATGTTGTGCTACATTTATATATATCCCCCACGTGCGCCGGATACTTGAATTCTGATCTCCGCCTTGCTTTGCAGATCGCATCATGGCTAACGGCTGTCAAACTCCTGTAGTCAGGTCCGGCATATTATATATAACCTTGATCTGCCCGAGTTAAGGTTTGCTCCCTGCATACGGCCTCTCTGCTCCTCTCCTTCTCAGACTAGCTCCATCCTAGCCGGCCAAGTATTTGCCATCTCTATCCCGCCTTGCATTATCTTGTTACTCCAAACACACAAACTCCTTTTGCCTCGTTGCCATTTTTGGACATCTGTTTGCATTTCCACTGCTGCGGTTTGTGAATGAGGCTGTTACTCTTAATGTCGGGCCGAGGCCGCCACTTCTCATGAAGATGCTTGGTAGCCTAACTTTTAACGGCTTGCAACGAGGCAAGCAGAGTGCCTCCTCACATGATGCCCGTTGAACCGGGACACCCTCTCTGTCTGCACGTTGACCAAAAGAGGCCTTTGATGTGGAATCGACAAGCACTGTCTTGGAGAGATGGAGAACTATAAATCCTCGTGCATGCGCTGGTTGACACTGTAGAGCTCTTATGAGATCTTTACCTCACACAGAATCTCAATCTCACGATAGAGTTATACACAGCATCAAGGCACGTTTTGTTCCTGGATCACGACCATTTCTTATGCACTTTGCTCCTTGATACTCAAATAATCCACGTGCCCGGTCATCAGACACGTTATACCGCACCCATCAAAAACTTGACACTCCTCTGCGACGTCAGCACTGACTCACCAGGCAAACTTTTATCTTGTCTTTCATATCACTGCCATACTACGAAAGAGCCATCCGTAAGACAATCGCTCACGTCTCTCACCATGTGCGACTATTATCTCCACATTCACGCCTGCACCCACACTTCCTCTGCCCTCGGACGGTACTGTCAGTCAGCAGCACTGATCCAGACGCCCTGCAAGAATAAGCACGTCTGGCAATCCATTCGGCTCCCGGACGGCTGCGATGATTGTGGCGGGGACCCGGAAGTATACGAGCAGGGACCTGAGAAGCCGAAAAAGGGGAGGATTGGAATTTCGAAGAAGAGGGTTGTGAAGAGAAGATAGACGGCGTGGAGATCGGGGGGCCAGGGCGTGTAGGATGTTAGACTGGTATGAACGTTGAAGTCCGATTGTGTGTTTTGATGTTGTGGAGCTATTACAATTCTTGGGAAGTTGATGATTGAAAGAAGATAAGGGTTTATTGAACTCGGGCAAAAAGGCGTGTATTATTATTTACCAACAAGCGAGTGTACGAAGTTATAAAAAGGAACAAAGAACACAGTCTAACGAAGCTCTTCGCCTACCTGCTTCTTTCTACAAAAAAAATCCAAAAAGCAGTTCGCCTACCTGCCTCTTTTTACAAAAAAAAAACCAAAAAAAATGAGTGGAATCAAGTACTATGAGTGAATGTCTTCAATTCAGTGAACAAGACATCAGTCAATTATCGTACTATACCAAGCCGAACAAGAACAAGGCCCCCAGATGAACGGGGCTCGAACCCGAGGTCTGGGCCATTCAAGGAGACGCCGGAGCGTCGTTTGCCTCTTATGCCTCTCCGCTTGAACCAGAAAGCCCAAGAGTTGTTTGATCATGGGAGGAAAGCGCTTAGAGGCCCTTATATAGTTTTAAGCAATCCAGGAGGCTGAAAGGGGGTTATGGGATGGGGATTGGATGGAAAATAGACGATGGGATCTTGAAAGGGCTAAAGGGGGGCGTGTGACTTTGTTGAATGGGGTGCAAACTTCTTTGGTGTTCGTTATATAGAGCTACGCAGCTAGATATTCCAAACAGCATTCATTTCCTTCAATTGAAGCTTTATTCCCTTGATCCAAATTATGTTTTTGAGGCTTACTGTGACTTTATCCCACACTATCTCCTTTCAAACACAACCAACGTTTAGAAAAATAGCCGCTCTATAACAGTACGCTTTCCTGTTTTAAATTCTACTCATTTCCACCAACATACTTCCATATACATTAGCACCCATTATCCAAAGTTCCTCATCACATACGTCGTCGTCGTCGCCAAGAAGCTTCTCCATTCATACCAACATCTCATATCCTCCAAATACTCTCAACCAAAGAACTTCTTGTTCGTAGAGTCATGGTGATTAATCGCATAAATGTACGCGCTCAACCCCCTCGCCAGGTCCGCTAACTCCGCATTTGCCCTCGCCTGGTCGGAGAGATACCTGCTCAATGCCGCTTTGAAGCTAGCCCCAGCCTTGCCTGTCCACTGTCCCGCAACATTGTTGGAGGGGCTGACAAGCTTGTTGACCACGCTGGCGATTTGGCTGTGTGAGGTGGACAGGAGGTGTTGGTAGTTTTTGAGAGTGGCGAGGTTGGCGCTGGCGCGGTCTTCGAGGAGGGAGAAGTCGCCGTCGGTGGAGGCGTCGGGAGTTGGGGAGGTGATGGCGAGGAGGGGCAAGAGAAGGACAACGAGGGTCTTGGTGAAGTGCATGGTGAGGGTTGGAAAGTTAGAGGAGATGGAGAGATCTTGAAGTTTATCTGATGGTTTGATCTTGGTTATTTGTGGTTCTGATAGAACGAAAAATGATACTCATGACTGCGGACAGGAGGCCTCTTTATACCCATTTTATCTCTGCTGACTGATATCACAGTCCTCACACCCTTGTCTCGAGACAGGACGTCGAAGGCGAAGTTATCACAACATAGAACCTATAACAAGCATCACTGCCAGCCAACGCTGCGCTGCCAAGCTGAAGGCACTATTAAATCAGAATAACACCAACAACGCTACTCTCGAATCAGACCAAGTCTCCGTCGATCGGGTCATCTTAATGACCATAAGGTTGTTGATTTGACGCTATAAACACTGTTTCCCCTGTCGGCGCGCTAGATTGCGCCTTCACTGACCTGTCAGTGAGATCTGCCAAGGGCATCGTGGAGGCTCGGTTGCTGCTAATTCGGGATCCGTACAAGGATCATATGGTGTTGACCTTAGTATAGCTCTTCGTGGTGACTATCGGTTGTGAGATTTTCAGGCTCCTGTCCTATTACACAAGAGTCTTGGCTTGCATGTTGCGGTGTCACTCATACCGCGATGGGGGCTTCAGCCGTCAGACGGGTGAAAGATACACCAACTTTGGGGCTGCCTTTTCAGATAATTTGTTTGGCTGAGGTACTTGGAATTTGTGCGCTGTTGCACTCTTTTGCGCCTATATTTGTGCTCTTGGATATTGTGACATGCATGCGCACGTATCTAAGTCGTCAAAAATAGCTATTGGGAGGAGTCTCAACCGGTAAATTATCCTATTCGAACACACACAGTCTCTAATAGGCACCGATTAATCGTAATCCTCTGGTTTTATTAATAACAAGCGAGCTATTGCATAGTGATTTTCTGATATAAGCGCGTTGACGTTCACCGAGCGTTTTAAATCCATTGACGCCTTCATCTGCAGCCCACCGAACGCCTCCCCCTCTCTACCCCGTCCAAAACCAAATAGCAAGCAAGCCCCCGTGTGCACATAATCGTTGTCTACCAGCTCCGACCCCACATTCGTCAATCAGCCTTGTTCAAACTTAGCTTTTATGACCTCGCTTCCCACCATCCGACCGGTCATGTTGTAGAATCCCGCTTGGACATGCATCCACTTGAGCTCCCTGTATCTCTCTTCAACATTTGCCAACACCTCGAGGTCTCCAATCGTCCATACAGCATCGGGCACGAGCACCTTCTTTCCATGGTCAGCCTCCAGCGCGGCTTGTTCGACTATGACCTTGTCTTTCTCTCCCTTCGCTCCGTTTTTACCGTTCCCATTCCCTCCTTTCCCTTTCTTCTGAAGCTTAGCAGGGCCTTTGGAGTTCTCGTTCGGTTCGTCTTCAGTAAACATGCCCGGCATATCGCCAAAGGGAAGAGGGTCATCGTCTTCACTGTTCTTCTCGCTTGCCTTACTGAGCTCTTTGAACCGGTTCATGACGTCCTTCTTGGAGGCGCCAACTTCTTGAGCGATCATCTTCCAGCTGTCCCCCACTTTCTTCATGGCAATAATTTCCTCATCTTGAGCTTTTGTCCATCCTGATGATTGCTGGGCTTGCTTATTCAGCTAGGGTTGCAGTTGTCAGAATTGTGATTATGAGGGGAGCAAACATCAGGCTGGGAGTACCTCTTCTTTCTTCGCGATTTCATCTTTTGGCACTGGCCTTTTCCCCGTTCCAGCCTTCCCTTCTTTCTTATTATTCTCTTTCTCGGCATCTTTCTCTGTGTTGGTGACTTTGTCCTTTGATACCCGCCTGTTCTGATAGTATCTCTTCTCATTGGCCTTGGAGCCATTGATTAAATTGTATTTTGGTCTGGGGTCTCTGTCGGCGTCGCCGCTGGGCAACCGTGCTGTTCTGGGTATGGTGACGAGCTCGCCTCCCAGGATCCAGTTGGTGAAGGAGAGCTTGGGGATTGGAGCTGCCCGCTCCAATGTGCGCGACATGGTTGTCGAGATTTGTGATTGTTGTCTTCAAACGACTTGATGGAAAGCAGAGACAGAGTGTGGATACAAATGATGGACAGTGTAGAGGTGAGCGTGAGGCCGTGTCAGAGTACAAGTGTGAAGATATTGATATGAGGTAGAAAGTGAGGGTGAATTCTAGGACCGTCACCAACTTACTCGTTAATAGAAACAGATCTTCACCAACATCATGATAGCTTCGATGTACAGCAGTGTCTTTTACGACTGAGTGATTTTACCACACCATTGATGAACAGATCCTTACCAACACCATGACAGTGGCGATGCTTCAATGTTTTCCGACTGAGTAACGCAACAGATCCTCGCCATCATGATAGTGTTGATGCCCAGCAGCAACATTTTCTGCATGTCAAAAAGAGATACCAAATTCTATACTGATTGAA
This sequence comes from Pseudogymnoascus sp. VKM F-4516 (FW-969), assembly GCA_000750815.1. Lineage (NCBI taxonomy): Eukaryota > Fungi > Ascomycota > Leotiomycetes > Thelebolales > Thelebolaceae > Pseudogymnoascus > Pseudogymnoascus sp. VKM F-4516 (FW-969). The sequence goes on along the minus strand of JPJZ01001216.1, from coordinate 42,013 downwards.
GTATGAGTGATCTTTGTTTATTTTTAGACAAATGTTTTCATATTTGAAACCTCAAGTTAAGCTCTTGAAACTAAGCATTTTAATATTGGAGCCTAAATATTTTTAATTCAAGAAGAAAAAAATATATACACTTATATTTACGCTCACCAAATCTCATATGTGTTTATTCTGTCCCTTCCCCTATGTAGACCACTATAAAAGGCTACTATGCGCCTATTATTATTCAGCGTTCTTACTTTCGACGGGGAAAAGCGTTCCTGCCAGTCATCGACATTATCATGATGGCGATGTTGGTGACGCCAAGGTGGGGTATCAGAAAAGTTCGCCACGTGACACGGTTTTCCACGCCAAGCCCTCAAGCGAGGGTTGTCCCACAATTGAAATTTTGAAATCAACCTCAACTGATCAACTAACCATAGCACAAATCCTCACCAATAGAACCCTATTGGAAGACTTGCGATCATGGCCTCAAAGATCACAGTCGGTATGTTACCATATGAATCCGAAACGCTTCAAATAGCGATAGCGATGGCGATGCTGACTGCTTTTCCTTCCAGCCGGAGTGCGAACCCACGTCCAGGAGCTCCTCGAGTACTCCTTGGAGACCAAGAAGCGCAACTTCCTCGAGACCGTCGAGTTGCAAATTGGCCTCAAGAACTATGATCCTCAACGTGACAAGCGTTTCTCTGGAACCATCCGCCTTCCCCAGGTTCCCCGCCCAAACATGGCCATCTGGTATGTTCAACCCCAGCGCAAATATATCGCGAGACGAGATTGAGGGGCATGCGCTAACAGGATCACAGCATTCTCGGTGACCAGCACGATATCGATCGTGCCAAGCACGGTGGTGTTGACGCCATGTCTTCCGATGACTTGAAGAAGCTCAACAAGAACAAGAAGCTGATCAAGAAGCTCGCACGCAAGTACGATGCTTTCATCGCTTCCGATGCTCTCATCAAGCAGATTCCCCGTCTCTTGGGTCCCGGTCTTTCCAAGGGTAAGCAAAATTCCACTCGCCGCATATGGTTTCAATTCTGACAAATTACACAGCTGGCAAGTTCCCCACCCCAGTCTCCCACAACGAGTCCCTCTCCGACAAGATCACCGACGTCAAGTCGACCATCAAGTTCCAGTTGAAGAAGGTTCTCTGCATGGGTGTCGCTGTCGGCAACGTCGGCATGACTGAGGACCAGCTGATCTCCAACATCATGTTGTCGATCAACTACCTCGTCTCTCTCCTCAAGAAGGGGTGGCAGAACGTTGGAAGCTTGACCATCAAGGCTTCCATGTCCCCACCAAAGCGCGTCTACTAGATGTGTTACTAGTCGCTCTTTACTGAGATACTAGTTATGGTTCGTAGCTCTAGCGCAACATAAATTCAAGAAAGCTGGCCATATGCATTGAGATTTCCAAACCATGTGATGTGCGCGTGTAGAACATTATTTCAGGAAGCTGCATTGTTCCCTCACAGTCTACGAATAATCCGCCAGGCTTTAATACTCAATGGAATATTGAGTTCACGAAAACTTTGATATGGCGCACATGTGTAGTCGACAAATATATAAATTTTCCAGTCTGGTTCATGACCCTCTTCTCTGGTGATGGTGATAGCATAGTCAACGTACACGACAACTTGAAGCGTAGATGTGAAAGCACCATGCTATCAAATACCATGTCAAAGACAGTTCCAAATGCTCCATACAAGATGATCCTAGAGACCAGACCTCAAGGATCTGATCAGAAGAATCTTCTTGCCAACCGTATATCGGTCGGTATATTCTCCTTCCATGGCACACCTTGCCAAAAAGCCAACCAAATCCCTCAGCTTGTCTTCTATTATAGAAAACAAGCTTTTCAAAATGATATGTAGAGACCATCCCACAGTCACTCCCCCACCTAAAGGCGTCGAGAGCAGCTGTTTTGGAAAGACGGTACCTTGGAATCTGATTTTGGTTCCCGGGAACGGAAGACTATTCATGGACTGAATAACCCTCAGCAAGCGCCGAAGCGAGGAGCCGTGTTAAAAAGTATATAAGTATTAATTATAACTCCTACTAGATGATAAAGAAGAAAGGAAAAGGGTTCGGGAGGGAAGGAAAGGTTATATACTGTCGCGGAGCCGCTAGCGCCAGACTAAGCGAGCAGGAAATTTCTGGTGTTTGTCATGTTTGCACGTGGGCGATCTCCAGCAAAATGGTAGACAGTGGGTTCGTGATCTCTATTGATGCGAGTTGTTTCTAGCGTGATAAGTTCAAAGTGGACCTTTCCAGGAGAGTCTTTTATTACTTCTGCCGAATATGTATTTCTACTGAATAGACATTATCGATTATATTCTAGTATTATATTGTTGAGGAGATTTTACTTCGCTGGAGCCGTCAGAGGCTGAATTGGACAACTTCATAGCACGAATAACTGTATTGTATCTGTCAAATGCAGATTGTTGATGATATGCCAGCGCCATTATTTTCTATTTACATACAAAATTACTCCTGATGCCCCTCCCACTAGGCCTTCCTCGCCCGCCTCATTGAGCGCTTCTTAGCTATAATCTGAGCCCTTCTGGCCAACCTCCCTTCCTCTCCCTCAGCGAACCCTGGCTTGAATTTTGATGCATCCTTCCCAGCTGGCACCGGACCTTGCCTTGGTACTCTATCAGCAAACTTTCCCTTTCCGTTTGTTGGCTTTGGACCATCTCTGCCTGATCCACCGCCCCTCTCTTCTCTTGGCTTCCCTTTATTGAAAGCTCCAGGCCTTTGCTTCCACTCCTTTCCAGGTTCCCTAGGCTTGCCCTTCTTCTCTGGCTTGCCCTTATCACCCTTCATTCCCTTGCGTGTTTTCGCCATCAGCTGATCCTTGGTGAATGCCTTCTTCTCCGGCTTCTTGCCTTCGAGCTCTCCCTTTTCTCTCGCCTCAAGCACCTCCTTACTCCTGAGTCTCGCCTTCTCCTCACGCTCCTTTCTGCGCTCCACGACCTGAGCGTTCTCAATCGCAAACTCGACGATCAGTCTCTGCTTCTTTCCTCCGTTGCCATCAAGAGCATGACCATTAAGCCATCGCAGGCCCATCAGAGCCCAGCGGTGGGACGCATACTCGATGAATCCGTATCCACGACTGCGCCCTGCGCCACTCTCTTCGGAAACCTTGGCTCCCTCGCGACCTTCGAAAACAATCTTGGACTGCTTGACGATTCCCTTTCCCTTCGCCTTTCGCTGCTTCTCGGCCTCGCGCATGGGTTCTCCACCACGGGCTTCCTCCTCCTTCGACAGCTGGGCTCTGAGACCCGATTTCACGTCCTTAGCAAAACCGACGACACCTTCACGGGCAAGTGCTTTGAGGTCCTTGGACGTAATAGAGCGTGGCAAGTTGCGGATAGAGAGACGAGTCAACGAGAGATGAAGCGATGGGTTGCCCTGGATGAGCTTCTTGCGCTGCTTGGCACTGTCCTCGCGCATGGTGATTTCAGATGGAGATAGAGCATTGTAAAGGGTAGTGCCCGCGGCAACAGTACCTTCGGAGAGAAGATATAGACGACGCTTGTCCTTGTCTCTGTTATCACGACTATGGATACCTTGCTCGGTCAGCTTCACTGCCTGCTCTCGCTCGACGGCATGAGAAACTTGAAGGACACGGCCATCGATCGTGTATAAGCCAGAAGAGTCTGAACTCTCATTCTCGAGAATCGAGTGCTTGACATTGCTGGCATCGGTTTTTTTAGTCGCGTTTGCTCCAGTCGGCTGGTATCTTGGGGAATTCTTCACGCAGTTGACGGCGTCTTCGACATTGTAGAAGCAAACGAATCCCGTACCCTTAGGCCTGTCTGTTGCTCGATCCATCACCACTCTGGCGTATCTGACAGCACCGAACTGCATGAAATGCTCCTTCAATTCGGGGTCACGAGCCGTAAATGGAAGATTGCGAACAAAGAGAGTCGACGAGTTGTCAGTGATGAATTGGGCCCTTCTTCTCGCCATTTCGGCCGCCTTTTCTGCAGCCTCTTCATCTTCGGATTCATCTTCCAGTTCTGCCATCTCTGCGTCAAGGTTGTCGGCATCCTCGTCTTCATCTTCGTCGTCTTCGTCGTCCATGTTCTCATCCTCATCATCCTCGGGTTCGGACTCCAATTCTTCACCAAAGTTTTTCATAAAATTGGCGACATCAGCGTCAACATCGTTGGGATCTTCGTCTTTCGTATCAACATCCATAGCATCTTCCTTTGCCGGCTTCTCTGCCTTCGCCTTCTTAGCCGCTTTCTTGGGCTTTACCTCCTCGCCAGCGTCGGTTTTAGCCTTTTCCCAGACATCCTTCTCGACAGCCCAATCAACAGCAAGGATTCTACCGTCGATCAAGTTTCCATTCACAGCCTCCAAAGCTTTTTCGGCGTTTTTCCGACCCCTCATCACCACAAATCCAAATCCAGCCTGAGTATCCTTGACCTTTGGGAGTGTGACATGCTTGACTTTTCCAAATTTCTGGAATAACAATTCCAAATCCTTTGGATCTTTAATGCTCCAAGGCAAATTTCGAATAATCAGCTTTGGGGGCTTTCGGTCCTCAAGCATCTTCTCAGATCTCTTAGTCTTGGCCGCAGCTGCTTCTGCAGAGATAATGCTAGTCCGCTTTCCTCCAGCTCCCTTGCCAGAGTCCACATCTCTATGCCTAGGCTCTGCGACTTCAACCTTCAATTTCCGGCCTTGAAACGCTTTGCCGTGGAACTCTTCCTTCGCACGCTCCGCGTCGTCTGCGTCCGCAAACGTAACAAAGCCATATCCTTTCGATTGCTTTGTCTCCGGGTCAAGCACCACAGTCGCATGCTTTAGTGGGTAGCTTTCTGAGAATAGTTTTGTAAGGGCATCGCTGGTAACTGTAGCGGGCAATGATCGGACAAATAGAGAGCGCCGAGCTGATGCATTCGTTTCTTTGCGTGCTTTCTTGTTGGGAGAAACTTCTTCATTGTCGGATTGCAAAAAAGGAGCTTCGGCCTCCCCTTCAGGGCGCTGCCTCTTTTGTCCTTCGCCCATGATATGTGGAGTGCGGGGGAGAAATAACTTATGTATTGTAATTCTCGCTGATAGCAAATAATCGACCCTGCAGAAATTATTCTGAAAGTCGCAGACAAATAATTCCGACAATACGCTAGTCTGTATTGGGGTTAGTGAGGCACCGCCCAGAATCGCCAGCGGCAAATGGATGATCAGTTCACTTTGACCCCAATTCAACCGTCAACCACAACGTCTACGACGACCACCACGACTACCACGACCTGTCACATCTATACGCTGTTGTGACTGCCTTGTATTCTTCCTATACCGACATATTGCGACTTCACTGATGCGATAGAGTCTCCGTTGCTTAAGGCGCCGTTGGTGGTCGAGCGCCTCATTGCGACCGGTCGCGGCACGATAGACATCTTCGCCGTCATCGCACCCATCGATTCCTTGAACGTCGGGATCAGCTTATCCTCGAGCTCTTGACATTCATTCTATCCGATTCTTCACCTACAACTGCACCATTCTTGAACACGATAGCTCGTCTTGGATGACGTAGCGAACCGCGCTCAATTTCCAGTTATTCGCACTGTTTCGTGTAACCATCGTCACATTCACAGGTTTTATCGATGTCGACTCCAATAGATTCTACCACCAATAGATCGTACCCGCTCTCGCCAACTCCGAACAGCGAGGTGAAGAGGTCACAGCCCGTGTCATTTCAACCTCGGACTCCACAAAGCCCTCTCCAGCCAAACTCGGCCTCGAGCGAGAAGGTGCCAAACAACAAGGTATCAAGCAACATGAGTTCAACCATTTCCAGGACAGTTCAAGGACCAGCTATGGCAGACGCGCATGACAGCGCGACGCCTGTGACGATCGATTCGAGCATTCAAGCTGATGATCTTTCGAACAAACGTAAGCGAGAGGCGGAAGATACTGGTGATCGCGAGCAGAAGAAAGTTCATGTCGAGGAACGCAAGCTGTGTATTGAGGACCTTCACCTTGATGTTGGCAAGATATACCAACTTTGCAGAACTCGTAAGGCTCCCTTCTCCCCAAAAAGGTTTCGGTGGTCGCCTTGTGCGGGCACCATTAATCTCAAGTTCTGCACATCATCTACCTCAGTATTTGGTTAACACAGGCTTGATTTAGCTCATCCATACAAGCAACCGGATTTAAGTTTAGATCTATTCGAACTATACGGCCTCAACCCGACCGCAGCGAAAGTAGCCCGCGTTCTACCGAATGGTGAGAAGAACGGACTGCGCAAGACATACAAGGGCAAGATCAAGGACTTGGGGATCAGTGGGAAGTTTGACGTTACAGTCAACGATGAAGAGTCCTCGGGTGGCCTTCTGTCTATGATGAGAGAACCAGAGCATGAGTGGATGGTAACACAGCGCCTTGGCAAAGAGATTGAGAAGGGGTTGCCCCAGAGTGTCTTTGCAGCTCTGCCTGCAGCAATGACGATGGCGAAAGGCGTGATACCAAAGCAGATGTGGGATAGCTCTGTCTTAGGGGAGTTGGACATTCCAGAGAAGAAGCCTGCCGCTCAAGTCCCTACAAAACCTACCTCTGTGGGCATGCAGAAGAGCGGAAGCCAGCAATCCGGGGCAATGCGTGGCAGTAAGGCAGACCTTGCTCGCCCCAAGCGAGCTGTGAAGAAGCGTGGCTATGACGAGTCGAGCTTTGAGGGCTATGGAGAGGGCTATGTTGACGACGATATGGTTGATGCTGGGTACTCAACCGGTGAGGGTGATGACCGGGGTGGACCCGGGAAGAGAAGAAAGAAGGTTGGTAGTGGAAATCACCTTAATTTCTACTACAAAACTAACACTCTGATAGTCTGCGCTTAACCAGCCTCAGTACGGCCCATCTCGCCATGGCAGCTATGGCCCAGGGATGGTGGGTGCGTGATATTGGTATGGCTGTTGTATGAGATGGAGAGAGAAGCAGAACTGGCCCTTTTGGGACTATCTGCCCATCATGCCTCGGTCAGCATGTGGACTTCAGGCGACGGATTCCAATTTAAAAATTGGCCACAAGTGGCCTTCCGGGTCGACCCCAGAGCAAGGAATCGCGTCGTAGACAGCGGAATCGAAAACAGAGTTTCGTTTTTTTTTACCGAAACCTGGGAACCCTCACTGGCGTACTTGAGCTTCAAGAAATTGAGCTAGCCCGGTGCGGGGAACATAACTGTAATGAGTATCATCTTTCACATTGGGGCTTATGCTATTAGCGGGCGTTTTTTGTGTTACTCGGACTAGAGCAGTTCTAACCACCACACTTCTGCATGATACAGAAAGGGATGGTCTATGAATATATGCCATTACAAACACATGCAGCTACTTGTCGTGACCACGTAACTGATCCATGTGATTTTTGTTTATAGGTTAACGTATCTCACAGCTTGTTCGGGAACGCAGAGCAAGGAATCGCGCCGTCGACACTGGAATCGTAAACAAGCCTTTCGTTTGTTTTTACCAAAACCTAGAAAGCCTTCATGCTACCTGATATCTGCGATTTCTTCAACTTCTCCTATTCATCCTCTTCTGTAGCAAATTTGATTTCATTTTCCATACTGCATATCTACAACTTAACACTCTTAACCACCCCAGCCTTAATACCAGTCTTCTCACCCGAATAGCCACCACGTTCCTCGCCGCCCTTATAAATAGCCTTCATGCTGCCCAACTTCTTCAATTTCGCCTCATACTTCATTCTCTTCTTAACTCTGGGGTTGCGCACTTCCTTCGATCTCTTCCCCATAAGCCCCTTATTTTTAAGGATCTGGTAGCCGATGGCACGTTTACCATCCTCGCCGACACCCTCACCCTCAACTCTTGCCAAGGAATTCTCGGCCTCTGCAGCAACAAGGGCTGCGTGCTTATCTTCCTTCATAGCCTTCTTTGCCTTAGAAGTTTGTGCCACGAGATCGTAGTACTCGTCTTCATCGTCTTGGACCTTCTTGCCCGCGGCTCTATCTGCCTCATCATCTTCATCACTGTTTCCACCAAGCTCGGCGCCTCGGCCATACTCGTCTAATTTCTTGCCACGACGTTCAGCTTCAGCATTCAGCCTGTTCTGCCTATCACGCAGGCGCTCACGGTACGGTAGATCAGCATCACCACCCGCGTCACGACCAGCCTCGTTACGCTTATTTGATCTCTGTGCGATTTGGGAGGTGTAGAAGCGGAGAGATTTCTTTTTGGCGGCCTTCTCCGCAGCGGCGCGCGAGGAGAGAGTTTCTTCTTCTCCGAAATCGGAGTCGGAGTCTTGCACGACAGCTGGCTTGGCTTTGGATTTTGAAGATTTAAGTGTTTTGGTGGTGGGGATGAGGGAGGAGAGGTCGGTCAAAGAGGCTTCATTGGCGTCGATCCGGGCCTTGCGCGCTTTAGCAGTTGCAGCAGCAGCAGCTTCAAGCTTGGCGGCCTTCTTAGACTTCTTAGTTGGTGGAACACGCTCGAGGGCCTCCTCGTCGTCGGTTTCGGGCGTAGCTTCGTCAGATAGTATCTCGTCAGCGTCGAGGCCTCCGAATGGCATATCGTCTGCTTGGAGGGTCTTGGTTTTCGACCACATTTCACGGCACTGTAACAGAGTATCCATCACCGCGTGATCTCGGAGTTCTATAGGGTCCAGTGCCGACTTTGCGTTCTCTTGCTTCGCCGTAGAAGTGAGAACGGCGAAGTACATTGTGAGAGCCCCAAGATAAGCAGCCAAGGCACGGCTCTTGATAACCGCGACAGTATTCCTGGGTCCAGTGGCGCTGATTTCGTTGCTGAGGTCCTCCAAGACAGGATGTAATTCCACAAACTCATTTGCCAAAAATTCGAATTCGGGGTATCGCGTTTGCAATAGCTTCAACCGTTCCTCTGGCCCCATGTCGTTTGTGATTTCCACATCCTTCAGGATCTCCGTGACCACGTCTCCGTCATCATCCTTTGCTTCTTGCAGCCATTCGTTTTCATCAAAACCAAAATCTGCCTCAGACATGCTTTGTAACTTCTTCTGCTGTAATCGCTTTGCCTCTGCCTCTTCTTCTAAGGCATCTACCTCAGTCTCGATATTATCCGCATTGTAGTAGTCTTTTTTCGACGATCCCCAGCCCTCTGCATCTTCATCTTCTTCTTCTGCCTCTGATACTTCCGAGTCCGAGGCTGCTTTGCGATTAGACTTGCTTTTGTTCGATCGACTTCCTTCTGCCTCGTCTTCGGAGCTGGCATCGGAATATCCAAGAACTTCCTCATCGGAAGGCTCAAGGAATGCGTCTGTCTACTGTTAGTAGGAGCGATAGACACAATCGCATCATACATACCTTGCTCTGCCCATTTGCGTTGCCTCTTGGCCTCTGGCCCCTCGTCAAGCATCACCTTGTCTCTGTTAATATGGAAGTCATCTTCCTCGTCGGCGACATCTCTATAAGAAGTAATCGGTCCAAGTTTTCCATCTTTTTCGTCAAATTCTTTGGGGCCGCTTGGAGCGCCTCGACCTGAACCCTTTCTTTTCTTTGCCATTTTGAATTTGTTTCGTCCAGTTAGAATAGAAAAAGTGTGGCGTTAAGTGAGCGCAACCGTGGATAGATGAGATCTCGAACTTTTTCGATACCACTATCTTAGTGCCAGATAGCGGCAAAAAGTAGTTCCGTGACAATTCGGGGACGAGCGGCCGCCCACATTCAGGTACCAAGGTGGGCGACGGTCAGTCGCGATCGCGACTTCCATTTTGGAACTTGAAAGGAACCTCTTACGAAATCCTATTGTGACTACCATATATATATGTCGAGAAGGTATAATAATTGTATTTTGCAGCTGAGTTTCTGTCTTTCAAAGGTTTGCAGACCAAGCTTCAAGCAGTTAGATTTTAAGAGTTTCCAGTTTCAATCCACCAGGCTGAGCTGACATTAATTTACTGGAGCTGACGACCCCCTTGTGATCGGATCGCCCTCCTTCTCACAACACACAACAACCCCAAATGAGCCTCGATATACTCTCCGCCTTCTCCTGGACGACTATAACCTCCCTGATACTTGCCATTGGACTCGGCGCGTTAATAATGGGTTGGCTCAGCCGCAAGAACCACTTCGATGTGGCCGGAAAGGTACAATGCCCATTCCCTCATCGCCTTCACAGCTAATGCTCCTTAGACAGTGCTCTTGACGGGAGCATCGCAAGGAATGGGCCTGTCGGTCGCGAAAATTCTCTCTGGGAAGGGTGCCAACGTGGTTATCGTCGCTCGCAACGTTGGCAAACTTGAAGGGGCATTGAGTGAAATCAAGGCCTCTGCAGCCTCTGCCACTCAGACGTTCCACTACATATCTGCCGATCTTACAGACGCATCTGAAGCCTCTCGCATCGTCACCGATGTGATGGCTTGGAACCGTGGTGTCGCGCCCGACGTTGTGTGGTGTATGGCTGGGAGCTCTGAACCTGGGCTATTCCTAGATACCCCCAGCAAGGTGCTCAGGAACCAGATGGATATCAACTACTGGGCGAGTGCAGAAATGTCGCAGGCGATACTAAAGGAGTGGCTGGCACCTGGTGAAGCGAGGAGCGACAAGCAAAGACATTTCATATTTACTGCCACGACCCTGGCGTTCTACCCCATTGTGGGATACTCGGCGTATTCCCCATGCAAGGCTGCGATGCGCTCGTTAAGTGATACGCTGGCACAGGAGATTATGCTTTACAGCGACTCTGTCAAAGTTCACACCGTATTCCCGGGATCGATCGACACTCCAGGCTTTGCACATGAGAACATTGGAAAGCCGGCGATTACCAAGATCCTGGAAGAACCAGACCCATTGCAGTCTGCGGACGCGGTTGCTACAGCTGCCATTTCAGGGCTGGAGAGCGGAGAGTACCTGATCACAACAAACCTACTTGGGTCCATAATGAGAGCTTCAGCATGGGGCAGCTCAGTGAGAAACAACTGGGTCATAGATAACATACTTGTTTGTATCGTGGCCTTGGTATCTTATTTCATATCTGCGGACTTGAACGGGAAGGTGCGAAAATATGGAAAGACGAATGGGCATCCAGGCACATTCAAAGCCTAATTACGAACAGACAACCCTCTTAAGAGATAATAATGTATTGTATTACCTATCTGCTATTATTCTATTTCCAATCTCATCAAGCGATTATTGAAGTGGCGTAATTGCTCGTATTCGGCGGAGGAGGAGTTATAACTTCTCGCTCAAATGCTTTCATACACATTGTCAAAGTCTTTCCTCGTATGCTTCTCCAATTGCCCTCCATCCAACCGTTCCGGAAGATACTATTCCTTGCGGCCAGCTCCGCTCCTCGTTTTTCGGTCGAGCAGCCCCATGGTCCCAACCACAAAGCTCTCGCAGTGCGTCTTTCTCATCGCAGCCACACCAAGCCAATAGTATTCCATCGCCCGCCAATTCGACTTTGGATACCCGCACCATGGGCCCAGAGGGTCTCGTGGTTAGTTCTTTATTGACTGATCGCGTATCAAACGCCCATCGCGGACAATTATTGTTTTACATGTGGCCTTTTGAGTAAATTTCTTGTTTCCTAGTGTTGGCCTTTCTTTATTAAATGTGCCGCGCGGGGATCGCTCTTGTTCATTTTTTACATTATGCTGCTTTCAGACGGCGTCAGCCTTTATTGGTATTCGCCTTTGTAAGGTTCGTATGATGGCTCGCTGGTGTTGTTCCCCGAGGGGTTCTCACATCTCGAATAAGATGTGAACACCTCCTGCAGCTATTTGTTTTAATTTTATAGTATTGGCTGCCTTTTTATTGGAACCAAATACCACAGGCAGTAGCAGCGAAACTCTTAATAGCCAACGAACGAGGCTCGTTTTCATCAAGCCTCGCTATAATCGACCTCACGATGGCCAACACTTTTGGTTTGGGGGCTCAAATGACTCCCGAAGAAAAGGAAAGATATGACAATCATGACGCCGAGGAAGCAAGACTCAAAGCAAGACTGGCGGGCAGACATGCACTTGCTGCGAAAATAAGATGGGAGACTATAGAGAAACAGTGGTTGGCCACGAACGAAGCATACACGAACCAGGCAAACAGATACGAGACTATGACCGGAATTCTTGCAACCCAAGATTGGAATAATAACGGCATTAATGGCCCGCAGCCCCAGAAGCCCCTTGAGTCCGCGGATCGCCCCCTGTCAATCATGACGCCCGACCCCGACGCCGGGTCTAACACCTACCCGGCAATTCGGAGAGGGCATTGGACTCACGGAGGCTTTCCTGTTGATAACTCATTTGGCCAGACAAAGTTTGTCAAGGAACCGGAAACACATTCGGGGTTCCATCGCAGTTCAGATAGTAAGAATTCGAAGCCGTAATATGAAGGCGGAGTATTTCTAATGCACGCATATAGAGGTCAATGACCGTCGGTTGTATCAACCAGGCACAATCATTTCAACGATGTGGCATCAGGATTATGCGTTCGACACGCTGTGGAAAGAAAGAGACAAATATTGTCTCACTCTAAACCGTCAATTGGGTGTTATTTACTCCAAGAGGCGCAAATTCGTCATTGTAGCAAGGTTCAAAGAGGACTATATAGCTTTGTATGTTGTCCTTTACTTAATCTGTGATACCGCTAATTATATTAGGCCTATATGGACATCATACGCGGAAAAATTGAAACATGATAGATATAGAGATCAGCGTATTGAATTTATGGAGATCCTTCACCAAGGCGATAGCGTCGCAGCTGCGGATAAAATGAATAGACAGACCCCATACGACTACCTGTTCCAACGCGAGAAGCGACGACAACCAAATGTCACGGGGCTACAGACTTCCGCAGAGGGCTGGCAGCGACATCTAGAAGAAGATTGGCTAGATATGAAGCGCGACGGAGCCGCGCTCCTCAGGTTAACATATCCGGTTCCTATGGACTACAGAGTAAAGTGTCAAATAATCGGTTCTTTACAGCCCACCTCTGTGGAGTACTTGCTCAAGACTTGGACTACCGTGATGCACCAGTCATCACTGGGTCATCTTATCGGAGCTTACCAAACCCACCAAAACGTCCCAGGCGTTGGCCGCGCCAGAAAAACAGACGAAGCAACAAAAAAGGTAGACAATCTAATCGAACACTTAAAGCAGCAGTTGAATATAGTTTCCGAATCAAACTCTCTGGAAGTTTGGAACACCGTAAGCTCCGTGCGCAAAGATAGGCTTGAAAGTCGAAAGACTCCCTTGGCAGATAGTCTGGAGAAGTTGGCTTCCGCATTAGAAGCTTCAGAAACACTGGTTACAGAAACTAGGTTCCATGGCGCCATTTACGACACCATAGTCGACACCGTGAGACTTCTGCAAGAAGCACGGGGTTTTATTCAACTATTGGCTAAAGTGGTGGTAAACCCAACTTACGGCGGTGGAATTACATCGTCACCAGGAAGTCCAAACGGGCGCTCTATTGGAGTAAACTCTCCACTCCCCTCTAACCCGTTCCAAGATAGATTTGGCGAGGCGCGATATGTTGCACCAGGAAGCGCATTGAAACTCTCCGATGAGCAACACACTCAACTGGGGCATGCTACGTATAATCCCAACCAAACCCCGACCTTTCAGCAGCCTGAATCTTCGAAAAAACGGAAGACAATAGGGTAGGGGAGCCGCTGTGCAAAATGGTACGCTCTCGAGGGGAAAGCGGCCAGCCAGAGATTGCATTGTTTGGGAATTCTCCAAGGGACACAATGCGTGATGGATGAACTTGATATCCGATCATAAGATGCAAACATTTCATATGGAATCGCGGCACTGGCCATGACGACCCCACATCATCCTATGTCGGGTTTGGTTTTGGTTTGGGGGTGGAGGGGAATTCTGAGGAGTAATTTGAACTATTTGGACAGATTGTGGGACTATGTTTTTTTAAGGGGCCAACGAGTTTGTTTCTGCTTTCTATTCCGATCAGACGTTGAAATGTTCACATACAATTGTATGATATTTAGTTTTGATATTACGCTATGTTTGCAACATAAATTGTTATTCCTGCACTTTTAAAACTGCGGCATCAATTGACAATCCTGGGAAAGCTGCTGTTTTCAATCTCCCCATTTTTAACCTCGAGTCAGCACAGGAGCCATGAATTTTGTCATCCAATTTTCAATCTAAAGAGCCATACCATGAACATAGCCCGAGTGATAGTAGTAAAAATCTCCATATTTATATATGAAAATAATATACTGAGCAAGCAGAATTCCAAATTTATATTCCGGAAGTGGTTGGCGGAAATAAGTCCCGCCCCTGGACAATAAACTGAAGACATTAACTATTCTGTGCAAAAAAAAACAAAAAAACATGGCCACTAACAAATAATAATAAATAGTCCGTCTTGCAATAAGCGTGCGCTCCGCATGCTCTTGTCCATTTTGTTCGCCCGTCTCCGTCTCACTCCGTCCTGTCCGTCAATGTCGATGTATCCTCTTATTCTTTAGCTCGTTTGGCGGGATTGCCGAAAGGTTCATTCGAAGGTTCAGGTTCCCGAGTCCGCTTCAGAGGTTGAAATCCAAATCCCGTGGTTTTACTCGGTGTTTGTCCTTTTGTCGCCCTCCAGTTTGTTTGGCTGGCCGCTGCTCCCGAATATGTTTGATTCACTGGCTGGGTTTTACTGGTCAAGTTATTTTTCTTGTCAGACTCGGCCTTGCTGGCCTGGAGTCGCCGCTTTTCACTTCCAAGGCTGTTTGGTTCAGGACTCCAAAACGGTGGATTGATCCCGTTGAGTGAGTTTAACAGTGCCTTCTTGGTCGCTGTCATGTAAAGTTCGCATAGATGGCTCAGAGATTCAGATTCCAATTTAGCAACGAAATGAATCTTATCGCCATAACCCAGTGACATCGGGTGTGTGAACCAAACATTTGACTGTTCTCCCATGTATCTCCACTCGTCATCTGTCGATTTCGTAGTTGTGTATAGGCACCCGCCTTGTGCTGAATGTGCCAAATTACCACCAGAACTTATTCGGTCTCGAATGGAAATATATTCATCTTTCACTTCTGGCTTTGAATCAACTCCACGCCCCCCGTGCGAATAAATTGGCCTATTCTGGTCAGCTTAATGGCCTCCATGACACCTTTCAGCTTGTCAATGGAGTACGACTTACAATGCCACATAATGACTGACGGAACGCGAAATGATAATAACCCTTCGGGTTTTGACAAATATGCTAACCCCCTTCAAACCTGGAATATCCGGTGTGAGTAAATCCTCCTTCTGTCTGTCTATTTCGTCTCTTTTGACCTCTTTATGATTCGTGGTGTAGTTCCAGATAATAATTATTTTGCCCTCGGTAAACTCTTTCGAGTTCCTCTGTCCCATAACTATAAAGTTGATTAGTTATAATTCTCTGGTTATGATAGAGAATACATGTGTACAATGAATGGGTGTTTGCGTGCCGGGGGGGTTAACTGGGGCGTTGGGTGCCATCTGTGCCATCCCCGCTGGAGGACGATCGCGCCAGTTCGTCGAGGTAGCTCCTTTCACAAATCTTGATGGTGTTTCCTCATTGGCGCTAGGATCAGGCCGCCAACTCCCTCCAGACATGACTGTATAGTCTTGGTAGATAATGGGGTATAACTTGGCAAAGCGCAGTAGTAAGTGTTTTGATTACCGAATCTCAACGTGCTCCAAACAAGCCTCTAAGTTAGAATAAATAAGCCCTCGTTATCAAAATTGAGTTGATTTTGAGGTTAGATTCGACCCTGAGCTCCATAATGACTCTCTGAGATAGACAAAGGCCTTGGATTACGATGCATTCTGATTGACTACTTGCTATGAAAGAACTCTTTCCATTTCTAAAAGGCCGGAAGCGGCAGTCTCACGACAAAGGAGTTCAGCCAAGTCCGTGTGCGATCTTACCACTATAATCTATCTAGGGTACAGGAGGAGCCCCAAATCACGGATAGTTGCTGTGCATGATAACAATGGCTCCAGCGACTGTAATTAAAACAAAGGTTCGATGACTGGAGGCTGTACTTGCTATATTTGTAACTCAAAAATAACCCCAAAGCGAGGAATATGAGAAATATTATCGCTAAGATTACCCGCATTAATATTCAATTATGTACAGCGCATACAGTTCAAATCCCCTTCAAACCTCCAGGACGAACGAGTACGTGACGTTGTCGTCAATTTAAAGGTGTTTTGAACCCTGAGTGTCGAGTCCGTCTGAAGCCGAAATTGTCATCGATGACCAATGAGCCCCGCCGCTAAGCCGAGTCCATTGCGCAATACCCCGCGGTGCCATAAATGGGTTGGAAATCCTCAATTGGGGCTGACGAAGCGCGAAAGCCTTAATCTCTCTATATATTCACCATATCAATCTTTTGACATCTCCTGTATCTTATTTTTTGTATATTTACTATTGTGAATCGGCAATCTGTTGATTCTATAATGGCAGACCCCACCTTATATACTTACCCCTCCCCGCTCGAGGGCTATCGCGACCTCCCACCCCTCCCAAACGAGTTTAATGAGGACGGAAAGAGCTATAAGAACCCATCGACGGGAAAGCTTAGTGACAGCTATAACAAATTCCCTGCTCCGCTGCAAAATGGAGCGGGAGCTGCATTGTAAGTCATAATCACATGATAACAGTCCTCCCCTATTGAGTGCGGGGTAATAACTGATATAATACAGTGATATACATATATACTACTTCCAGAACAATGAATCCCAATGCAAATTTGCGAGAGAATTGTGGGAGCGCATTCGCCGCGAGTGTATGCCATGTCCAGTCCTTTTCCACCCTACTTTACTACCATCCCACCTCTCCAAAAATTTGACATTCTTATCACTGACTCCCAACAGTCCCTGAGCTCCGCATCTACAAACTATGGGATAAGCCCATCGGGCCCCATCCCATCGCGATGTTCGAGGTAAACCTCTTCACGCCGGCTCAGTTTGGAGCCTTTATTCCGTGGCTGGTGATCAACCGTGGTCCTCTGAGCGCACTGGTCCACCCGAACACGAAGGAGATTGTAGACGGGAAAGATGTGAGCGACGAGGAGAGAGACCACACGCAGCGGGCGACGTGGATGGGGGAGCAGGTGGTGTTGGATATGAGCGTTTTCAAGCGTATAAAGGCCGCCGCCGCTGCCAGGGCAGAGGCAGAGGCACAGAAAGCGTGACCGAGACTGGAACGGTCTTGGATAGGTGCTTATCCCTTTAGCTGTACTTAGGTTGAACATAGTCGTTTGATGCCTTGATAGTCATTCCGATTACCGGAACCACCAGTTCGCCGATGCATTGAGTCCGTCGCCCTCACTTTTGATGCTATGCCACCAGCCTTTGGGAATGAAAAGTGCATCCCCAGGACGAACTGTAACTTCGTGCCCTTCCAAGTTTGCAGCATCCCAGACTGCTTCTTTGAGCTCTACCCGCTCATGCCCCTGCATCATTTCCTCGCCGCGGAGCGCTGCCGTGGGTGAAGCGCCTATCTTCCGCCTCACTGCTGCGAATATTGCTTGCCCTTTGCGCGGTTCAAATATTCGCACTTTCTTAGAACTTAAGAGTTGCACAAATAGGTTTGGGTTTGGGTCTTTGTGTAGCGGGGTGAACGTTGGTGGTGTTCCAATCCAGATGTTTGCGTCGTAGACGTCCCCCTTCCCGGCCTTCAAGACAAGCTCTGGCGTGGGTAAGTCGTTCCGAAGCTGCTGAGGCAGATCTGCTATTTGAGCCTGAGCTATATAGAGATTGGGCAGCCCAAACTGTGCAGAGCCGTTGTTTTGCCGACTTGCTGCAATAATCAGCTCAAGAGGCGCGTGGAAAGAGTGAAATTTCTGAAAGAGGGGGGCATGGCGGCGAAGAAGTTCGACCTGGTGTTCCGTCAAGGATTCGCCCGGCTTCGCTCCTTGTGGGATAGAGGTAATATCGGCTTTTTTAGGCTTAGATGCCTCTCTTTCTGGTGCGTCATCTCTCCCTGCGAGAGCACAGTCCCTCAGGAGCTCCTTGATGGTTACATCACTGGCTGGAAGGTATTGAGACAAAGATGAGTCATTTTCTGCAATGAATTCGCTGAGAAGGTCTTGGCCATCTTTGCTGTTAAATACCGGAGTTACCAGCTCGTAAGGAAGAACAATCGATTCGAAAGGTTTGAGATATTCTTCCTGGAAGAATACGTCGTCATCACCAATTCTGGTCTGCTCGCCTCTAAACCATCGGACAATGGCTGGGATGCCCGCTCCGACAGAGATCTGGGCATAATCTATTGTTTCCGGCCTTTGAATGAGGATGGGGGTCTGCGGGTCGAACGCTTTTGACTGGAAAACATCTAGTGGAACGTCGGCAAGATTGCTGTGGATAGTTGATACGTGCCGCCTCAGCAGTGGGCTCGTTGCAAATCGACAACATAACGACTTCGTAAACAGGCCATTAGAATAGCGAATCAAGCCACTGCCTGCACATCTCATATTTATCATATCGTGGAGTTCTGTGCAGACAGCTCATGGTCCTTGTTCGATGATTGGGCGAAAGGGGCGAATCGTGTCTTGGCGCGTTCTCGATCCCGTGATGTTGCATAATTAATGTCGCGATTTATACAGACAATACTCTATGCATAACGAATTTTATAACCTTCACGCGTCTTTCTTCTTTCTCTAGTTTGGGGTATGGGGAGCAAAAAATAGGTCGTTAGCGATTGTACTACAATTTATATATAAACGTCATTTTAATTAGTTGGCTGCGGGCATAATCACTACGACAACGTTTGGGCCGCACAAACTGTAGTATTTCATGTTAAAGCTCCTGCCAAACTATGGAAGGAAGTGGTCGATATCCTCAAATCTTCGCTATGCAACCGTAAACCCAAAGAAGTGCTTCATCCATTTCCTATAAAATACCTTCTGTGTCTCAGATTCGACCAGCTACCCTCACGAGAGAGTGTCCGAAAGTGTTCAAAAGTTGTACGGCAACACCCCTGACAGAAGCGACGCCTTCTTTCCAGCCAAGACGGAGGCCAGCCCGTTGTGCAAAATAGAGGCCTGTGGCTATTCCTGACAATGTAGCTACCTGCAAAACTGTTTTGGCCCGCTTCTTAACCAAACCCTTGGTTGTATATTGGTAGTTCCAGTGCCGATAGTTTGGAAACATGCACAAAAGCGAGAACCATATCTGAGAGTATCTGAGATTTTGGTCAGTATCAGAATGCCAGAGGATTTTCCCAGGGGGTTTGTCGACTTACGGGTACGTGGTTGAGTTCCATCCGTCTTCTCCTTTGTACCAGTTCCTACAGCCACCGATATTCCATACCCTTTTCTTGAGAGACTTTTGAAGATCTGCGGTCCACGCCATCTCAGCCTCCTTCTTTACTTCCACGGAGGAAGCATCGCCATTCAGTATTGGTCCAATCATCCTCATGGCATAGTTGACCATATTTTCAGAGGCGAGCACCACACTTGAGTGCCCAGTCACAGTGTTTGGCCCAAAGATGACAAAGAAGTTTGGGAACCCATCCATAGCGCTGCCCATATATAACTGAGGCCCGCCACGCTCATTGAAAACCTCCTCAAGAGACTCTCCACTGCGCCCAATGACTTCAAGAGGATGGAGCCAGTTCAAAGTCTCGAATCCGTTGGCGAGAATTATAACGTCGGCGGGTATAACTTCCGTTCTGCCAGCAGAAGTCTTTCCATCTTCGACTTCCTCCGACCCACGGATAGGGCCAAGCGTTACCCGATCTTCGTGAACGTGGGTAAGTGGCCGAGTAGAAAGCACAACCTTCTCATCATTAAGAGAATTGAACCAGTTTGCATCATTGACTATCCGCTTGCAACAAAAGCCATAGTCGGGAGTAAGCATCTTTTAAAAAGTCAGCGATTGCGAGCCTCGGATATGGGTATAGGACACTTACTTCGTGATACTTCTCTGGGACCTTACTCTTCATGTAACCAAGCAGCAGCACCTCAGCTTTCTCTCTCTCTTTTGCTGCAAAATCAGAGTCCCCGAAAAATCTGAAGTCATATTCGGCCCTTGTGGCGATGTACAGTCTCCGGAGTTTGGCAAATCCTGGAACGTATGTATTCAACCACGGACTCCATCTTGTCCATGCCTCCTCACTAAATCCAAATGGCGGAATTTGGCTTGGGACTACCCAGGGAGGCGATCTCATAAGCTGAGTGACTGACTTTGCCCCGTATTTTGTAGTAAGCTCCGGGACAAATTGAGCGGCACTGCAACCGGTGCCAACGACGAGGACCTGTTTATCTTTCAGGTCAACATCATACCTCCACCTAGCCGAATGAAATATGGGGCCCTGAAAGCTCTCTACTCCTGGGATAGTTTCAGGGAAGCGGTTTGGCTCTACCAGCCCCCCAACTGCACTGATCAGTACTTTGGCTCTGATTTTCTCCGTGCGGACAAGCACTGAACTCTCTCCGTGACTAGCCAACATAGTACGGCGGTCGTGTGAGCTTAGATCGCCGACGCCCTTGACGAGTTCTTGTACTTCCAGCTCCCAGACACCTTCGGTCTCGTTCCAACAGCACGAGATAACATCGCTGTTGAGCTGGATTTTGTCAATGATTTCATATTGCTCGCAAACTCCCACGAGGTATTTGACAATTTCTGGCCCAGGAGGGTAAATCGAAGACCACTTGTGATTGGGAGCAAAGGAGAATGAATAGAAGGCGGCTGGGCTGTGGGTAAATATTAGCATGGTAAAGGAATATAGCCAAAAATCAAGACGCAAGATCTTACATATCGCATGCCACTCCAGGGTATTTGTTGATCCACCATGTCCCGCCAATGCCGGACTGCCTGTCAAAAAGGCGAAACTGGTCAAATCCGAACTTTTCCTTAAGACGGCAACCCATGGCAATGCCGGACTCTCCAGCGCCTATAATGGCCACAGGGTAATATGTGTAGCCCTCTGCATCATGTCCTTCTTTGGAGATTCGATTGCCATAAACCTGAAGACTGTGAGCTAGGGTCGTTTCTGTATGGGCTGGATTCAATACCTTCTCAGAATGCCTCGGGATCGACGAAGCCATGGTTTAGGACTGTATCTGCTGTTGAAAGAATACCGGTCAATAGGCCCAATGAATTAAGTCGATGGTCAATGGACTCAGTAATGGAAGTCTTGAGGTAAATAAACCTAGCAATGGAAGTTGTAGTTGTGAGGTAAACAAACTTGATAGTGGAAGTCAGCGGTCAATTAATAGACTCAGAGCCTGAAGTCGATATGAACTAAACAGCCTGGAAGTGCAGCCGTCGCGCGCTCGCCAGTCTCTTAAAATAGACAATGGATTTATTCACTGTCAATATTTGCTTCTATGGAGTGCTCCTTATTCTGCGTTTATTCTGTGGTACCGAGTGAATACTGTGACACAGATGGCAAGTATAGATTCACTCCGAGAGCACTCTCTGTATATTTGCCAAGTTTGAGGTAACCAACCGGCTCAAGCGGCAGTTCAGCAATTAATTAACCTTAACTTTGTTAAAAAGAAGTCGACAGATGTTGAGCCGCAAAAAGATAAACCGAATATGAGACAGTAAAACGCGGATACCAGATTTGTCTCAGTTTTGAAAGGGGGTATATTACCAGCTACCAAATATTTATATAATGACTCGATGCTTCAGTATATATACTGTATATATACTGTATTTGGCTGGGCCGTCAAATGTTTCACCTGACCTTGCTTAGAGACACCGTGTGAGCAGTTCACCGATGCCGGTGCGGGGTATACAGAGCCAGTGCCTCAGAGAGCGCCATGAGCTGCAGCGAATACTACATAGTTCGTGCCAGCTTTATATTTATAAACATGCAAACCGTACTAACATTGCCAACCAAGGTGTAATGGCTTGTTGGTACTCGTAATTGGTGACCAATCTTTCGGCTTCACGGGCTCACCCCCGCGTTGTCTTGGTGCAAACCTCGGGCAAAGCGATTGTGACATGGTATTTGTTCTTCTCCATCCCCGCACAACACCCTACCCCTCCGGGTCAAACTGACCAAAGAAAGCGGTAAAAAGGGATACATCACGTATTTGATACCATTCTTGTTCTTTCCCCTCACCTAACGCACCAGTTGTCCCGCTGTTGCTTCCCATTGCGGTGTTTCGTAGATTTTGGCAGGAAGCACCAGCGGTCTCCTGCTTTCCGAACAGAACAGACATTTCAAACAGCTATTGTCAAGTCACTTTGTAAACAACAATGAGTGCAACGAACCGCAAGTATACCCATAGCTACCAGAGCAGTTTGGGTATTTGGCGGGGACCAAACTGTAGTATATTACATGTAAACAGACAGGAGATATGCTGGTCTAGATTCCCAACCTTCCGGGTCTAGCTTATACTAAAAATTGCCTCTCAATTATAGCAACAAAACGTAAAGAAAGCCGTATAGCATAGCTTTTCCGTCGCCTTCTTACCATTCAATAATTGAGATAGTTGTAGCAATACTAGCAATTAACCATCGTTGAAGTCCTCTGTACGCTCAGAGAAGGAACTCGTCACGTGCTCTGCTTGGCGTTTGCGTATTTCCGAAAGCGCTTAGCGCGCTGATGAGAGCACCCACGCTCGGAATTCATTACGAGCCGCGATATCAGAGTGCACTACGCGCGAAAACCAAAAGTTTCGACTGTCAAAGGTTATATTGAACCTTCTCTATAGCGGGCCTGTTGTTATTGTTGAGCATCTAAAGTATATCGGCGCTCTCCAGAACCACCCTCCCCCTCTGACGACAGCGCGTGCGTTTGCATTATCGCACTTCGACCCCGCCATCCGCGATCTGCATCTTCGCTGTGACAAACAGCTCTGCTTCCAGATAAGCGACAACTGCCTCAATCTCTCAGAGTATATCAATATACTGTTCCTATATCCGACATAGGCCACAGACACTATATTTCCGAACCCCGACCTCCTTCCTACTGCACCTAAGGCTGCCATACCATACCCACCCAGCCTCGACGTTCATATATCGGATACAACAAACCAAGCGCGCTGCTGAGAGGGCACATTGAAGCTTAGGGACGAGAGCATAAAATCATCAGGCACTCTTTTGACAGCCTGCTTGAGATGTCGTCCTCTTCCGCCAGCCCCGAATCGTGGATCTCTTCGTTCTGCTCTTTACTGGGCCACGAATACTTCGCCGAAGTTTCAG
This sequence comes from Pseudogymnoascus sp. VKM F-4516 (FW-969), assembly GCA_000750815.1. Lineage (NCBI taxonomy): Eukaryota > Fungi > Ascomycota > Leotiomycetes > Thelebolales > Thelebolaceae > Pseudogymnoascus > Pseudogymnoascus sp. VKM F-4516 (FW-969). The sequence continues at coordinate 18,920 of JPJZ01001216.1, read as the reverse complement.
AGGATTTCATTGAAGATGACTTCAATCTTACAGGCCTACAAGGCCAGGTGCCAATGTATAAAGAGGCATTAGAGGTACGCATTACAACTTTCCCCGCCATATATTCTGAATTGCCAAGTCCAATGCTGACCCACCCCAAGATGATTCTAGATGTTGAACCCGAAGACACGGAAGAAGAGGACGATGATGATGACGATGAGGACCCAGACGAATCCCTTGAAAGCGCAGCACGTCGGCTTTCAGAGCGCCGCCAGAACCGCATGACGTCGGACCTCTCAGTTATCGAATCCTCAGCCGAATTGCTCTACGGCCTGATCCACCAGCGCTACATATGCTCTCGCGCCGGCATCCAACAAATGAGTGAGAAGTACGAGCTCTCCCACTTTGGTAACTGCCCGCGCACGAACTGCGACCATGCCAGGACTCTGCCAGTAGGCCTCTCTGATGTGCCAGGAGATGACACGGTGAAGCTGTTTTGCCCGAGCTGTCTCGATGTTTACGTGCCACCGAACTCGCGGTTCCAGACCGTTGATGGCGCGTTTTTTGGCCGGACTTTCGGCTCTCTTTTCCTCATGACTTTCCCCGACTACGACCTTTCAAAGAAGGCTACCGAGGTTCTCTCGTCATCTAGGCCCTCGGATGGTGAAGAGAAGCCTATGGTAAATGGTATGCTGGCGCACAACCTGGGCCCTGGTTTGGGTAAAGGCAAGGTTTACGAGCCACGAATCTATGGCTTTAGGGTCAGTGAGCGTGCGCGCAGTGGGCCTAGGATGCAATGGCTGCGCAGTAGGCCAGACAACGTGCAGGTGCTTAATACAGCGCGAAATTACAGTGATGAGGATATGGAGGACGATGATGCCGCGATGATTAGCCCACAGCAAGTGCGAAGAGCAGGCCAGTTAAAGGGGGCTGGGAGCAGGAGGAGAAATGGCGGGAGCCCCATGAGCGTGGAGCAGACGGGCCTATGAACAAAAAGCATTATGGCATATAAGGGTTGTTATTTGATTTGCTGTCGGCCCAACTGCGATCCCATTGACGGCTGATTATGGCATGATATTTTACGAAAGCATTGATGAGCGCTACGAAGAGGAGTGGGTGAGGTCACCGCGCCGTGGGGTAATAGATGGCCAGGGGGTATTACAGCAGGAATGGAGTTGTATAGATGAATCAAAAGAGTAATCACGGGTCTTTTCGTTTACCTGAACCTCCGTTCCATTTCGATGTACTGTAGTAATATGAGAGTCTTGTGGGGGTGCCTAGTTGGGAAGGAATACAAAGTTGTATTTTACAAGTCTCGTTGAGCGTCTCAAGAGTAGTTGGGATATCGTTTGTCCAACGCCTCCATTCGTAGCCGTGATATGCTACTCATATTTAAATCACTATAGATGTAAATCGGTGAGTTTCCCAAGCTCCATTAAGAAAGAGTCAAGCAAGCGCCAAGAATGTCGTCTTGAGAAGGGGGCCCACATCCAAGCGAACGATTGAGACCCGTCATAAGGCTGTGAGCATCTTCAGCCTTGCGTCACAGGCTCCAACCTTCCATCCTCACATCCTCAGCAGCACACACATCACCATGGACGACGACGACGAATTCGGGGCCGACCCCGACTTCCTCGCCGCCCTCGCCGCCTCCGACAACCCCACCACCCCCAAACCCCGCATCACCCAGCCCACGCCCCAGCGCCTCGATCCTCGCCCCCCCACCACCACCACACCCTCGGGCTCCAAGATAGTGCAACCGACGCCCCAAGCCCTCCCCTCGCGCTCCAGCGGCTCCGCAATCTACGTCTCGCACCGCCAGAAGGGAAACCCCATGCTCGCGCACCTACGCGCGCAGCCGTGGGAGTGGCGCGACACGCCAGCCGACTACGTGCTGGGCAACACGACATGCGCGCTCTTCCTGAGTCTAAAGTACCATCGCCTGCACCCGGAGTACGTGTATAACCGGATTCGCGGACTGGGAGGCAAATACGCGCTCCGCGTGCTGTTGACGCTGGTCGATATCCCGAACCACGAGGAGTCGGTCAAGGAGCTGAGCAAAACCGGGCTGGTGAACAATGTCACCGTGGTGCTGTGTTGGAGCGCAGCGGAGGGGGCGCGGTATCTGGAGCTATACAAGGGGTTTGAGCATGCGTCTGCGGCGGGGATAATGGGTGTTCAGGCGAAGGGGTATGCGGAGCAGTTTGTAGAGTTTGTGACTGTGCCGCGGGGTGTGAATCGGACGGATGCGGTGGGGATTGTGGGGGCGTTTGGGAGCGTGAGGGCGGCGGTTAATGCGAGGCCGGAGGAGGTGGCGGTGTTGAGTGGGTGGGGAGAGAAGAAGGTGAGGAAGTGGACGGAGGTGGTGAGGGAGCCGTTCCGGGTGACGAAGGCGGCGAAGAGGGGGGCAGTTGATGAGGGAGAGGAGCAGGAGGCGAATGAGAGGAGAGAGGCCGTGCCACTTAGTCGTGTGCCATTGAGGGATATGGACCAATATACCAAGCCCAAATCGCCGGGGATGTCGCGAGAATCAGATACAGCTCAAAGCAAGGGCAAGGAAGTGGCGACGGAATCCCAGACAGAATCACAACCAAAGAAACCCTTTCAGTTGATGGAACTTGACTCGGATTCGGGTGGTGAGGAGGCACTGATCGCCGCAGAAATGGAGGAAGAAGGGCGTTTGAAACGCCGTAAGATAGAAGAGGAGCAGAAGAGGAAAGAGGACGAGCTAAGTGGGGGCGTTGCAGCTGCGCTGGCAAAGCTGAGAAAACAATGAATGGTATCGCCACTGGCGAGGAGTTACGGTGTTACGTGGCAAGGACTGGCAGAATGGAGGCTTTGGGATGCCATCAAATTTGGAGTTTTGAGGTTGATAATGGGTGTTATAATGATAAATCACTAGCAATTGTTCCAATTTTAGTTTACAAGCAAAGAAGCATCGTATTTATACGTTATACCGTACTAGTTACAGCAACCCCCCGCGCTCTTGCCCTTTCCACCGCATTACCCAGCGCATTCATTTCTTGCATCATCTCAAGCATCCGCCTCCCTAGGTATAGTAAAAAAAAAGTCCAGCAAAAGCACGCACACTTGAGGTCCTCTCCCATCCCCATCCCCATCAAGAATATAAATACACCGATTCCCTCCACTCTAAAAAAATATCTAGTCTCAGTCCCTATTAATTGGCAGTTCCAGGTCTGCTATTTCCCATACGGCTGGTGGCCCTGCTAGTGCCTATGCTGAGTCTCGAGCGGCGTCCACCGAATGCAGAGGCCCAGTCGCGAATCACGGGGATAGTAGGGATCGCTCTACCAGTGTTCAGGGTCGGGATGTAGAAGCCGTACGATTGCGTTTGGCCGGAAGGATCATGCTGGTCTTTCTCGACACGGATGGCCACGTCGAGGGCTCCGTCGCCAGAGTAGCCGTGAACCAAGGGATCCGCAGCGCGGTTTGTTGTCCCAGCCTCAACCTCTCCTTGGCCAAGAGGAGAGAAGCCTGCCTTCTTGTCCACCTTGCCTCTTTTAGTGTTTCTGGCCACAGCTGCACCCGCCGGTTGGGCACTTTGCGGTCTCTCGTGTGCGCCGCCTGAGATCATGGTGTGCGAAGTTGGCGCAGTTAGGAACTCATGGTCAATAACACCGTCGACATGAACCGGCGATGTTGTGTTGACGGCAGTGTTGATACGGGCTGTGCTGGCCGAGCACTCGGTGATCATGGTCCAGTTTCTGCTGGGCATCGTGACTTTGTTCGACGCAGCCTTCTTTTGCCCTGGTCCTGGCTCGCGATCAAAGATGCTCAGTAAAGTCTCATCCGTCTCCTTATCGAGATGGTGGATTTTGTTCTGATGCGCCAACAGGTTGGCAACGGCAGATGGTGGCGGCTTGTTGACAATGGCAGAAGACACAACGTTAGCCATGTAGGTTGGATCTTGTTCAACGGGTATGCCCAATTTGGGGTTTGCATAGAAGCGGCCCACGGCGGCAAGATGCACGTCACCGGAGAGAATCGTTACACGGACACCGTAGGTGCCGGAGATATCTTGCAACATCTTAACCAGCTGGAGGCGCTCAGCCTTGTGAGTGCGTGCTGTGTAATGATCGTCCAAGTCATCAACAAGATCGACTCCACCATCAAATTTGTTAATGAAGCCTCCAGCCAAGCCAAAACGCTTGTTAAAGAATTTGATAGGAGCCATGAGAGGGCTCGAAAGGATATTCTCCAGCCATGTTAGGCGCTAATCACGTATTAGTTGCTGAAGAAATATGTCTGTGGTTGGAACTTACAGGGTATGCAATGGGGATTCCCAGGAGAACCACCAAGTGCTTAATAGGACTCTCGGAAGCAGCAGCGGTTGCAAGTTCGCTCGAGATTCTATCAAAAATCATCTGGTAAGTTTCTGGGTAGTTAACCTGATGTCTGGTACGCTCAGTTCTAGCATCCAATCCAAAGAAGGCGATTCTAGCTCCAAGTCTAGTGATGATGTTCCTCGAATGCTCAGCAACGTATGGTCCAGGCTGGCGCCCAATGAGATAACTGGGGTCTTGCGGGTCATTCTGCTTCACAAAGGTGTTTCTCATCTGAGTTGGATCAAGACCGACTCCAGAACCGTCGTTGGCCATGGTTTGAGGCGCATCAGTCGTATATGTTGAGACAGGCGGGGCAAGGTGGTGCTGGAACAGTAGGTAGTACTTGTAAGCAGTACCACCGATTCCACGGAAGACATCGCATTGCATGAAATCGCTGACATAACTGCCAAAGCCATCGATAATCTATATGCGTCAGTTGTGGGTTTGGACTTTTGGAGGGCAATATTTACATCGTGATCGTCCCAAAGATTGAGCTGGGGAATCTGGCCGTTGGCACCGGCGAATGGCTCTGTCGAGTACCATCTAACATAGTTGTTGACATAGTAGTCGTCACACTCCTTGCGCAGAGATTCTGGGAAAGGGAAGTCTCTCCTCCTCTTCGGGTTTGAGATGTCAGTCCATGGCCGCAGTGGGCCATGGACTCTGATGCCATCGTTGTATATCTGATCACCTCCGCCGATCCTAACAAGTTAGATTAAGGTCTCACCATGGGAACTGTGCTACTCACATGACATGGAAAGGTGTTTGGCCGTGGACTCTCTGCACATCATTCCATAGTGCGGGACCGCTCCAGGCATCCTCATCCGTTCCAACCGAGAAACCATTGCAGGAATGGAACATGATGCGCATGGACTCATTGATCGATGGTACGAAAAAGCTCTGGTGATCAGTCTTTCCTTCGCTCGGGAAACGCAGCAATGGGATCTGGTAGGCCCAATGTGCCTCGAACTCCTCCATTTCCAGAGCAATGTTAAATCTCCAGAATCGGTGGCGCATATCCGCATAGAGCAGCTCTCCATGGACGCTGGAGTTGATGGCGGTATCGTACTGCGAGGCCTGACCATGTGCCGATGAATAAATTTGATCTGATGTTCCCGCCTCAGTGACCGGCCTCTGGGGTCCAATTTTCTTGAGCAGCAGCTCGGGAACCCAGGCCTCGTGCGCTTGCTCGGTGACGCCTCCCTGTACAACCACGAGGACGCTTCCAAACCATGTACTACCTTCCATGCGTCTGTAATTCAGTAGAGGCCCGCAGCGAACCTCTTTGCCATCGGTGCTTTCCACGCGCACCTGCGTGTGTCCCGCGGCCGGCTGCCCCCCACTAAGTCCAGTAGGTGGTGGAGCATTGGCCGTAGCTACGCGCTCATTCGCGTCGTCAAACTGCCCGTAGCTGTTCGCTGTGATGGGCTTGTATGGCACACCCGATGCCGGCGCATGGCCCGTCTCAGAGAGAGGCTGGCCTGTGCCTTCCATCCGTGTGGTGTTCAGGAAGTTCGTGAGGTCGCCTGTGCCGGTGTGCTCGTCGGCGGCGCGGACCTCGCCGTGGGGCGGGTTGCCTCCAGTGCCGGCGGCGCGTCGGGCATACTTAGAAGACTCCTGATGGCGCCATTTGCTGGAGGAGCCCGGATTGTCCTGACTGTCGTCGGGGTTGGCTTTGAATGGATGGCTCATGGTTGCGAGAGCTGTTCGTTCGGAATGTCTGTTATGAGAACCTGCGCAGTCGCACTATTATACGAAAACCAACACGCGCCAAGATCAATTAGTCTCTTGGGTATGTAATAACGCTGACGTGTCAGAGTATTGGCGCAGGACAGCGAGGCTGGAGTTTGTGGTCAGCTTGCTTCTCGGCGGCTGATTTGTTTACGTCGCAAAGGGAAGGGTCGAGGGGGACTGACACCAATTCTGACCTAGCAACCGCGCTTGTCAGTGCTAAATGACCCTTCTTCAGTAAGAGCGACCGTGAAAAAGGCCGAAATATAGAAAAGGAAGTTGCGATAGAATAATGCAACTTTGTAAGGCATCAAAGTAAAAGAGGAGAAAAGAAGCAGTTGCAGCTCAATGGGCATTTAGAGGTTCTTGGCTGGTTGCTGCTCCTCCCGGGCCCCCCCTGCTAGGATTGGGATTCTTGGTCATGACGTTGTCGTGGACAGGGGTATTCAGCTGGTACTGCACAGCGGAAATGCTAAGAAACGGTACCTTTATACGCGGCACACGGCACACAGCGAATAAGGTACACGCCTTGGCACTTAAACAACAAATCTATCTGGTGTAAGCCCCTCTCCATACAAACCCATTGGCTCAAAACAGTAATATCCCCCCCGTGTTCTCCATCAAAATCACCAAACTATACACTCTAGACACGCTCTAGTAGCTACAGATCTACTGACTAGCTCAATACTGGGCACTTAATTCACTTCTTCCTTGTGATTGACTGCGATTGACTCTGCTCAACTGTGCTCAGTTCCGTCTTATACTCGACGCTAAATAGTACCATAATTTACACGATCATCCTGATCACTACTAGGGATAGCGACAAAGTCTCTTCCCTACAGCCCTATCCGTACAATTCCTCTCCAGTTCCACTACCATCCCTTCAGTGGGCCCCCTCTCGAGCTCTCCCTCAACCGCCTCCTCTCGGCAGCCCTTCTATATGCCCTCGCTTTCATAGCCGTCACGGCCGCCACCCCCCCAAACGCTCCTCCAAGATGGGCCACATTATCATACAGACTCGGGCGAATATTCTTTCGCTTCAATGACCACAGTTCATACACAATCAGACCCGCGAGCCACCAGCCTCCCGTCGGTCCCGAGTACGGCTCCGGAGGCAAGATTCCAAAGAGCCTCATGTTGTTATTCCAATTCAGGAACAGCGTCGCGGCAATGACTCCATTCAGTGCTCCACTAGCGCCCAGACTGGAGACCATGAAGCGCTTCGTCACGACGTGGAAGGCGAGTGAGGCAAACGAGGCCGTCACGGCTGTCCCGAAGTAGATAGCGAGGAAGTTGCCGCGCCCAATCTGGTCGTGCAGCTGCGTTCCCATCATATAAATGAAGGCCATGTTGATGGCCAAATGCTTAAAGCTCTGGTGGCTGAACGCGTTTCCTAGCACTGCCAGCGCACGCGGGTATCCAGGGACAGACAGGAAGTACTTATTTAGCACTCTCCACGCAGGCGGGTGATGCCACGCGAGGCATATGAAGGCATTGAAAGCTATGATCGGGGCGATAGTCGCAATCGCGGGGGGTATATCCTTGAACATCCTATCTGCCGCCTTCGGGGGTGTGTACGAGCCAGAGTAGACGACGCATCCAGCAATAACAGCCAGTGTGACGAGCGCAGACGGCCACAGCCGCTTGAACGTCGAGTAGTCCGGCGGCGTCTCCGGGACGACCTTGGCAGCGAGCGCGGTGTAGTGTTTGAGTAATTCGTTCTCCCCCGGGCGCCTAAGCTCAACCCCACGGTCGTCGTGTGTAACCAAACCCCCAGGGTTCTGTGCCATCTCTGCCATGCGCTGCGCCCGCAACGCATCTCTCTTCGCGACCTTCTCCTGCCATTCCTTCTCCTTGGCCTCCCGCACTGCTTCCAGAACACTCTTGCTGTTCGCGCTGCTCTTGCTCTGCGGGTTGAATTCCTTGGTGGCCGCTCCCGGTGTAGACACATCCTCTCCCAAAGCAGCCAACTCGATTTCTGCCCTCTTCCCCGCGCTCTGCTGTTCATTGACCACGATGTTCCTCCTCAGCCACTTCAGCGCCGTAACCTTCATAACCTTGTCCATCTGCGGATGTGGCCGCGGCAGCGACGGGTCCTTGAGCGTCCCTGCGACGCGGCGTCCTTGTAGCACTCTAAGCACCTTGTCTGCAACAGCGGGGTCGATTTCCCGTCCGAATAGTCCAGCGATTTCCTTCTTCGCAAGCGGACGCTCGTAGTAAGGCAGTCCACCCATATCCGTGTATGACAGTGGCAGCTCTTCGAAGGTCGTGACTATCTTCGGCCCCGTGGTCGCATAGGCGCGTTCCTGCCATTGCGACTGTAATCCGGCCTTTCTCAGCGTAGGTCTTGCTTGAAATCCGAGATGTGTCGAGGTAGAAGAGGCGGCACCATCGCGGTGACTCCCTCGGAGGGGCGAGGCTGGGGCATTTCCAGAATACAGCCTCGACGCCGCCGTAAGCTGTGAAATAAAACTCCCAAGCACCTGCCTAGAATGCAACGGCCTTGGGCCCTTACAAAGCGCTCTCGAGACCGTAGGCCCTGAGATAATCATCTTAGCGCCGAAATCGAACCGCGGACAACATCCAGAAAGAAAGTTGTTCCTAATCCCTTGGCCGCGTCTATCCCCAGATAACGAACCCCCGTTCCCGAAAAAATCTAGCGCACGGACCACCAAAGCTGGGCTGGTCACCAATGAACGCACATGTCCCAGTGCAGCACACCAGCTCCCTCACACACCACGCCTGCTGCGCACGACGACGACTATAGCTTTTCCCTTGCCTCACGATCCGAAATCCCGCAGAAGAGTAGAGCAGACGTAGCACGCGCAGCCATCTCGCCGCGCCTCGAGCCGGCTGGCGCCTACCATGTCCCTCGAAGGCTATATCAACAGTGAGCCCCTCCTGCCCCGCGATGCCCACCCCCCAGACAACCCCCCGGCGGCCACCCTGGGGAGTTATTACGACAGGTTCTAACAGATGGCAGAGAAGGTGGTGGTTTTGACGTGTGATTCGCGGACGTTGATTGGGATGTTGTTGTCGTGTGATCAGATGACGAATTTGGTATGTTTGTTCTGGTTTATGACCCTGGAGCGCTGCCAGTTGGAGATATACGGGCGAGGGGGGACATAATGCTGATATGAAGAAGGTCCTGGGACAGACATCGGAGCGGATTATTCGCCCTCATGACGACGACGAGCCATCGAGCGAGGTGCAGCATGGATTGTATATTGTGAGGGGAGATAATGTGACGGTGGTTGGGCTGGTAGATGAGGAGCTGGATGAGAGCATAAACTGGAATGAGGTGCGGGGGGCTGTGATTGGAGGAGTCAAGCACTCGGCGTGAGGGGATATAGAGGTCGAGACACGAGATGGATATTGGTGCGACTTGAAGTGGAAGGACCGCTCAGGGGGTGGTTATTACAGCGGAAGAAAACAGACGGGAAACGGAACAGACAAAAGTCTGGTGCATAATACGGCGTTATGAGGACATGAATGGATCAGATATAAATACGGCTGCGGACTCCCTTTTCGAGGATAATGTCTACACTTTGAAATAAAAGAAACTTGGTACTTCTACTGGACCACCAAGGCTACAAATTGATATACCTGGCTTTCTAAAATACTAAATATGTGATCTAGATTTATACTCTTGGATATATTCTAACCAAAGATACGCTTAAGCAGGTATGGAGCAAAGTCAAGATCACCCGGCGACTGGTCAATTCTGTTGATGCGGTTTCCCTTCCACACAGTCAACCAGCCATATTCATCGTTCACCAGGTTGCCCTCTCCGTCGTCTCCTTGCATAGAGGCGTCTACCTGCGCTTGGTCACTGGCCTCATCCGGCTTTGGCCCACCCTGTCTCCTTCTGTTGCGGCGGTCGACGGTATGCATGCCTCGCGTCCACTGCCCCGCAGTCTCAACTCTGATATCCTCAGGTGCGCCAGGAGCAGCCTTCCACGCCGGGTCGGATTGGGTGAGCATGTACCACACGGTCAGGGGGTCGTGTAGGGAAAGACCAGGATCGGCAAAGCCCTCAGTGAGGGAGTTAATCTTCTTGTAGGTCATGTTCATGAATGCCGAGACCCATTCTGCTAGAGGGCTACCAGCAGCAACGAGGGGCTCGACCTTTGCGTCAAAGACGGACTTCGGGAGGAGATGGCGCTCCGTGATGTCTAGTGGGAAGAGAGAGAGCTTGAGTTGCTTGGACAGCTTCTTTGGGTAAGGGGGGAGAGTTGGCTTCGACGACGGTGGGACGGGGGGCATGGTCGACGAGGGCATGGGCGATGTCAGAGCGAAGACGCGAGCAGTGGCAATAACGTCTGCGTAGGTGTTGAACTCTGCCACAGGGGTAATATTTCCTGGGTAGTTGATCGTGCCACCCATAACCACGACTTCCTTCACTCGGAGGAATGTCTCTGGGTCTTCGGAGGCAGCGAGCGCAAGGTTGGTCAAGGGTCCAACGGCAACGATTGTGATTGTGTTGGGTTCGTTCTCACGGAGCAGTCGTAGAATCTCCTTGTGTGACGGGAGTTTAGAGGCGGTGAAAGCCGTGGATGGAGTGCCAAGTTCTTTTGCGTTCTCGATTTCGTCGTCAGTGGACCCCGGTGGTGCAGGTGTAAAGAGTGATTTCCATGCGTCTGATGGTGAGAGATGCGGGTGCTAAAAATGTCAGTATGGCAGCAGCTTCGACTTGGCTCTATGAACACTTACGCTCTCATGTACGCCTCCCAATCCGTCTCTTCCGTCTGCATTGTCTGTCAGTTTCCAAGCAAATCACACAACGTCGCATACACATACGGAAGAAGTCTGCCATCAAAAGCTCGTCCTCCAGCGGGTGGCTGGCGCCGACGGCAACGATGGGCTTGTATGTTTCCGCAGTGGTGAAGCCAAGCGGGAGACCCTGTGCCTTCCTCCATTCCTTCTCTTTCTCGAGGACGTGGAACAATGCCACCACATTCTTGAGGCAGCTGTTGCCTGTCAACGCGGTTTCGTGATTGTGTTTATTGCATCGCCTTACCTATCAAGCCCGACATTTCCGTATGTGACTGAGATCAGAAGAACCTCAAACTCCTCTGGGGTGGCTGACAGTGCCAGCAGGATGGCAAGGACATCGTCGACTCCTTCAGCGCAGTTAGAAAGGTGCCTTGCATAACATCCCGTCGAAGAGTCACTTACCTGGGTCAGTGTCAATAATGATGCGTTGTTGGGGCGCCATGCTTGTGAAAGTGGTTGTCGTCGCTTGGGTTATCTCGTGTTTTATACAGGGAATGTAATGAACGAAAGCACAAGATTCTTTAATAGTAACTGGCTTAAATATATAGAAGATCAAAACCTCAAGAGTCCGCGAATGTTGCCTATGGAGGGGTAAAGCCGACTGTCTATCAAACTATGACAATCATTCCCCAGTTAAAACCTCCCCACCTTCCCAAATATGTACGTACCGTATTCCGTATAGCAGGATAATATGCGGAGACGTGGGAGACAAAAAAGCCCTTAGTGATAGGACGAACGAGCTTCCCAATTCGGTTCAACGTATCAGGTCACCCGTAGACACCGCCTTTGGCAGAATCGCTGTCGCAGATTAGTGCGGGTCTCTAGTACATTTCCAAAGGGGACACGCAACGGGAATCACATACGTTCATACGCTTCCCGTCCAAAAAACCACTTTTTACTTCATCCAATACTCAATTGCTCCATAGCTATCGACTTTCCAATCCTATCAACAGAAGCCTATCAGGGCAATCTTTTACTGTCTTGCTATTCCACTGTTCTTACAAGCAATGTCGTCGAGCCTGTCGTTCTATGGGGGTTGGGCGGGCATCGCCGTCGTTGGCGCTGGATACTGGTACCTGCAGAATCGGAAGCCAGCCGTCAAGCAAACAAAAGCTGCGCCAACGAAACAAGCAACCAAGCAAACAGAAGCACGGAAGGATGGCAAAGCTAAGAAGCAACGAAGCGAAGGGGCCCAGAGCAGTGGCGATCAAGCATCAGAGAAGAGCACGAGTAAGAAAGCACGAAAGGCTGTCAAGATCGACGCCAAACCTTCTGTGCAGCATACCATTTCCCGACCTACCACAAGCACAAACGATGACGATGACGACGAGATCGATAATCGAGAGTTTGCCCGCCAGCTCAGCAATGCCAAAGCAGGCACTGTCATTGGGTCGAAACCCCAAGCAGGTGCGCGCCAGAAGTCTGTCAAGCAGTCTCGGGCACAACAAGCCGCAGCATCCAACAGCTTTGATGAGAACACAGCTTCAGCAACCTCGTCCAATGCAGGTGCTGATGCCGATGATGACTTGTCGGCTGCCGATTCTCCAGTTCTGACTGCAAGGTCCTCAAACTTAGGGGGCGTTGGTGACATGCTGGAGCCCGCCTCCCAGGGCCCATCCGTCCTTCGCATCACCTCTCCATCGAACCCTCAACCAAAGAAGGAGAAGAAGGCAGCAAAGGCACCCGAGCCGGTCGAAACAAAGAAGCAGCGCCAGAACCGCAAGAAGAGAGAAGCTGAGAAGCTGGCCCTGGAGGAATCAGAGAAAGACCGCAAGGTGCTCCAGGAGTCCCAGCGCCGCACAGCCCGCGAAGCTGAAGGCCGGGCTGCCAAGGACGGAAGCCAATACACGAACGCTGCTGCAGCTTCCTCAGTCTGGAAGGCCGACCAGGCCGCAAAGGCTGAGACCAAGCCTGCCAATGGACAGGTGGATCTCCTCGACACATTCGAGCCCGCCACCAAGCCAGCGGCTACGAAGCCCAAGGCGAAGGGAAGCGACGACTATGCGGCCTTACCATCTGAGGAGGAGCAATTGAGACTTATTGAGGAGGATTCAGCATGGAACACTGTTACCAAGGCCAAGAAGGGAAAGAAGAAGGCGGATGAGGCAGTTAAGCCTGTTGAGGCACCAACCCCTGCCCCATATGTGCCAGAGACCAAGCTCCCCAAGCAGCGCACTGCTGAGGTCAGCTGGGCAGAGAACAACGACCACGGTGTCGCCAAGTACGACCTTGCGGATGATGACTGGGAGGTCGCGTAAGATGAGCTCACTTTATCATGGCTGCGTGAGTGAAGGTTTCGACACTGGCCTGTCGGCATCCACTCAATCAGTTTGCGACCTCACTTTGATCCCCTTTTCTCGTTCTTCTTTCGCAATGGCTCTTTGGACTCTGCTGTCGCAAATACGTTCAATCGAGATGGCGGTGTGCTTTTATGAGATGTTCTGGTGCGTTCAAGTTAGGGCAAGGCGTTGAGCATGCATGGGAGACGATGTTTTCTGCGAGGAACGACGAGTGTATGTTAAGTACGGCATGCGCGGGCAGGACAGGATCACATCTGGGGCGGATTTTCTATTTTGTAATTCTCGTAGGGCAGCGAATTGTACCATCACAGGGCCTCCTTCCAACTAGATAGCTGGCCTCTCCAGGGTCCGTGACGGATACAAACTATCTACAATACTTATCCCTGGCGAAACATTCAACTGTAAAGACTGATGTGAAGGGTAGTTGTGAAGGACAGAACGCAAAGTGAGCTGTGCTTGTATACCATCTACCCAGGTCGCAATAAATCACTGTAGATTGGGTTCCAGGCGACATGTCAGATCCAGATTAACTTTAGACGCAGGAAGCAGTCAGCGACACGTGGTGTTTTCCCTAGTATTATAACCCATTTAGGCATGTCGGAACGATGTTGGGGTCTGAAAACACATGGCCTGCAGGAAATGTGTCACAAGTTCTCAGCCAACAAACAATTGCATGTGTTGTTATTTTGCGCATGCGAGCACAATCCCATACACAGTATCGCCACGCAGTCCAACTGCCACCGTCAGTCGTAATCTGATGCTACGAAACGTTCCATTGCGCAACTGAACCACTGGATTACGCACGGCTCGCACGGCTGCCGGCTCAACATTTCAACGGATCAAGTATCCAGTTCGACCATGGGGATTGTCATGTAGAGTATGATTCCGGCGAGTCCACTGGGGGGCCGTGGTTTGCGCGTGTGGGGTGCAGAGCCCAATCAGCAGAGTCTGGTGCCATCCACACCCACCCATCAAGGCGGCGGTGGAATTATTTTAGTGAGGAACTTGGGAATGCTAATGGAATGCTAATGGAAGGGGTGGCGGTGGGGAATTTGGGGATGACACCCTGGGATGCACAGGACGGTCACCATGGCGGCGGCAGCACTGATTCCTCACAGTGACGACGAAGTCTTTCGTGAACACAGAATCGACGGATCGGGGTATAATCCACTCGCTATGTTTTATTTTTATAGAGATGCTTCAGAGATGTGGAGCAGATAGAACAGCTGGTGAGACAACGAGAAACAGATCCGCCCATAAGGAGAATGGGGGGATCGGGGGGATGGACATAGTACAGGAGTAGTATGGTCGTAGTATGGTCGTAGTGGTAGTAGAGCGCATTAACCCCCATTAACCCCCACCGCAAATTGACAAGCGAGGACAGAAACGGCAAACGGAATGTTCTTCAACGACCGGCTGCTTCCCCATCCCCCTTGCCGTGCGGGCCCCTCCATATCAATCAACTGTATGCCTCTCAATTGCATATCGCCCCAAGTGTATATATTCAACAGCAACCTTTCAACAAAAATATAACATCGTTATTCCTAGACCCTGAGTAAGCACGATTTAATCGATCTTCTTGGTTTTATCGATTGGCGATTGCCACGCGACCCCTGGAGTCCGTCTCAGTCTCAGCCCCTCGATCGACGAGACAACCTTGCCCGACGCCACTATCGCTACTTTGGGGCACAGACTCCTGGACGCTTCATTGCGAAACATTTGGAAAGAGGAGTAGTTGTGTCTTTGAGGATACTCTATTCAAGGGGCAGCATAAGTGTCTCTGGCACTGTCTCCTGTGGAAAATTGCTTTTTTGAAGGGTACAAACATTGCGACAATCTATTCGAGGGTCTCTGACGACATCACAACTCAACGACGACAACAAGTTCAGGGAGCAGCCAAACCGCACTCGAACGTTTGCATACGATACAGTGAAGCACTCTATATACTATATACTACAGTTTCCACCTTGGACTGTCGTCTGGGCCATACTCGCCCCTCACGAAACAGACCAACAACAGGTTTATCTGGCATCTACGCGACACCTATGGCCACAACTTCCACACGCCCAATGATTGTTTAGGAACGTCTGCCACGCCAAACGCTGATACAGTCGAGCCCCCATGCTTGATACGTCGCAAGCGCAATGTCCCTCGGTGTCGGCATTCAGTCCGTAGTCTTCTACGTCCTGTCCTGCAGCGCCTGCTCCAAGATCTCCCACCGCCAGAAAGCAAAGTCTGAAGCAAAGCGCGAGCGCGCCGAAAAGAAGAAGCTAGAAACAGACCAACCGGGCCTATACCATCACCCGTCGCCGTTCAATACGAATCCCTACTGGGATGAGGAAATCACACTGGGTCCCGGCCCGCCGAGTCGCAAGACGGGGAGCAAGAATACCAGTTCGAGAGCGTTGCATACCGCGGGTCATGCAAGCAGTATAGCGGCCAGTGACGTGGCGCCGAGTTCACAGGCGCCCAGCAGCCCGACAATAGTCCCGGAAGACCAGCGCCTAAGCGGGGATGACTGGAACCGGAAGCGATACCAGCGCGAAGACGAAGAGCTCTGGGGCGTTGATACGATCAAAGCCGGGCAACGGCGAGTGCGCGACGCTTTTGCTACGGCGCAGTTCTCGGTGGGATCGAAGCTGCGCGCCATGGAGGAGCGGCTGGGCAAATTCGGCACGGTGAAGGAGGAGGACACGCACCCGTACTACGTGTCGCGCAATCCTCCCGTCAACGACCTGCATCCCCCGGTCGTGAGCAGCCATCCGTTCCAGAAGGGCGGTATGCGCTGGATGATGCAGCCGCCGCCGTCGGCGAGCGTTATGTCGGGCAAGCAGCATCCGTCGTCTGCTAGTAACATCTCCATCACGCGCAGTCGCAGCGGAAGCAGAGCTAGTACCGTGCCACCGGGCACGCCGAACTTGAATCGTCAGGTGACTGGGCGCGCGGTGGAGGAGAAGCTACGAAGGGGCGAGACGCCGTCAGATGCGGAGATGCGTGTGCTCTCGCGGAAGCTGTCGGGCGCCAAGACTCTTACGTCTGTGAAGTCGCTGGAGCCGCTGCAGAAGGTTGCCCGGACGAGAAGCTACTCCTCGAGCGATGCCGAGGATGAGAGCGAAACCCCGAGTCCGAGTAAGGGCGGTAATGGGTTTAAAGCTGAGGAGAACAGGGAGGGCAAGCGGTCGCCGATATTCTCGGCGGCTGCGCAGAGGCGGATGAGCCAGGATTCGATTGAGGATGTGCCGCTACCTAGTGAGGGTGCGGTAGTACCTGTTGGCAGTGTGCCTGGCTCGAAACGGGGGAAGGGAGAGAGGAGGAAGAAGGATCGAAAGGAGCGGGAGAGGCCGACTAGTCCGCAGAGCTCGCCGGAGCGGTTACCGCTTGAGACACTGGGGCAAGGGCAGGAAACACGGGTGCAGAGCCCGCCGCCGGCAAAGCTAAAGGGGAAGCTGTCGGGGTTAGAGTCGAAGAGCGAGGGAGCGGGGGTTGAGGTTTAGAGCCTCCGTCGATTTATCTGCACATATCACCGTTGAACGCGCCAGGCCGAAACATCTCGCGCCTGGAACATATGCGATGTTCCCTCGCATCCCTACCACACGCAACACGCCTATATAAAAATACGCGCAGGCATTCTCACCGGCCGGAAGCATACACCGCGCCGCCACCACACAACTACAATATTTTTTTATTACACCTACCATCCCAGCCATTACCACAGGATTGGGATTTTCTTGTACATCGTTCAACACCTTCATTCATCGCCACACTACTCGGACCGAGTAGTCTAGCAAGACACCGCCCCAGCCCGGGAGCGGTGACCAGCTTCTTTCGTTACATTATTCACTTTTAACCATTCATGGACATACATTCTCTTCGGTGTCCACCACTGCCGTCGGTGGCGCCATTCTGTTTTCGTCGTACTGGGATTTTTTGTTTCTTCTTTTCTGGGAATGAGCGCTGGCGTCTTGTGTGTTTGCATTTGGGATGGTGTGTTACGGTCTTTGGGTTTGGGAATTTCTTTGTTTGAAAGGGGAGGAGGAAGTGTGCATAATAGGGGAGAGAGGTGGGGGTGTGTGTTTGAAAATGGGGGAGGCGGATAGAATGGATAGACGAGATAGATAAACATGAAAGATACTATTTCTATACTTGCTTGTTACCGGGTGAAGTTTGGGAAGAATGCGTTTGAATGCGGCGTGACGCATGTCTTCGATGGAAGACAACTCCCAGGCAGGAAGAGGTTACGCATGCGCCAACGTCATATAATTAAACAAAAGGCAAAACCCCAACTCGGGTCCGAAATCCTCTCAATAATACACCGAGACAAAGAGCAGAATTCCGAGTCACCGTACTACATACCTCATTTATTTCACCGGCCCAAACCGGACATAACCCCTTTGAGTCCGCCGACCCCGTCTAATCCCCGAACCGACAGCCTTACACCGATCGACGGCCTTACATACGCCCGCGTGTAACGCTCTCCCTCCCCAATCAATCACAGTCCGTCAACGCGGCTACACTGCGCCGCTAGCGCGCGGGCAGAACCGCAGCCTTGCGCATTCTACGCCACAGATGGGGAAGGCGGTGAGCTAATTACCCACTGTGCTGGCCAATAAAGAGAGGGGTAATTGATGCTGACCACCGCGATGGGGGGGAGTGGATGAATCAGGGTGAGAGAAAGAGGAAGGGGATAGAGGTATAAAGAGCTGTTTCTCCCCGTTGGTAGAGGGGATGTAAAAAGAGTTTTGGCTTGTGCTGTTGATTTAATTCTTCTCTCTCGGTGTGTGATTTTGTGGCGAGACGTGGATAAATACCATCCGTGAGAGAGTGTGAGAAGTGAGAATAAGAGGAACGACGTCAACGACTCTTCAGACGGGATAAGCACAACATACCACCCTGTGGTCGATCCCTGCCGCCACTTACCACCTTTCTACTGCTGGTGCTAGCTCCAGATCTTTAAGATCGAGCATCTCACGCCTTTGAGCTGCTACATCACCACAGACACAGCAGCACAACAGAGCACACAAAATGTCGCTCGTCTGGCTCAAAAACCTCTTTATCCGCCCCTCACCTACCTCCCCACCACAGCACTCACAAACTTCAAACAAAGCCCGCTGCGCCGCCCACAGAGAAGCAACAGAGCGCTCTTCCCTCCTCCCCTCCCCACCAACATCTACATACTCCACTGCCACGGACCTGGAAGCTCTCACCACCTCTTCTGCATCAAGTACGAGGACAAGCGGGTTCAGCTTTCCGCGCGTGGATGCAAGGCTTATAAGCGATGCAACGATAGGGTTGAGTGATGGGTTGACGGTGCCTTTTGCGCTGACGGCGGGGTTGAGCGCGTTGGGTAATACGAAGGTTGTTATTTATGGGGGATTGGCGGAGTTGGTTGCTGGGGCTATAAGTATGGGACTTGGTGGGTGGTTGGGTGCGAAGAGTGAGCTGTGAGTTTTCTCTTCTTTCTTTTGATTTTCGTGGCTAGTGGAGGCGGTGATAAACAAAGATGACCAGCGCTGATATTCAACAGAGCAAGTTACAACGCCACAGAAGCCCAGACAGCCGCGCGCATCGCCGCCGCCCCCGCAAGCCTCCACGACGAACTCACCGCGCTCTTCGAACCCTACGACATCCCCCCCTCGACTCTCGCCCCCCTAACCACGCACCTCCTCACCTCCCCCTCCCTCCTCCCCTTCCTCATGCGCATCGAGCACTGTCTCCCCCCGCCCTCGCCCCACCGCGCACTCGCATCCGCGTTGACTATCGCATCGGCGTATTTCCTGGGCGGCTTGGT